>QGSO01003227.1:0-16440 GCA_011037825.1 Carya cathayensis | reverse complement strand
ATAAAAAGATGCCACCACCTTACTATTTACACAACAAATAACACAAGTCCACGTGACTTCGTATGGCCTATAAATAGGGTGCAGGGGAAAAGGTATTTGCATGACATGAATTCAATCGACAATCCTGTCTAAAAATGAAGGCGATCATTCTAATTTGCGTTCTATTAGCCTCCCTTCTTTTCTCCTCTCCTTCAGTTATTGTGGCTCGCGAATTACTAGCCGATCGGGATGGTGAGATCTTCCACAAATTTCTAATTTGATTTAATTTGCATTCATTAATTAGTCATTATTTAATTTTACATAACAAGTAGTAGTACTTGTTCATCAGGATTCTACTTTTTAGATATTATATGTCCACCTTTCCCTGCTTATACAAAGTAAGAATATTTTTCAAATCATTATACAATATTGTAAACTTCCTCTCTACATATATAATATAAATATTTGTTATTGTTATGATCATTTTATCACAGAGATCAATCGAAAGGATATAGAACAATATCTTCGCTGCTAATATTAATCTCCAAGACTCGGAATCATTTAGATACTTAGAATATTTGTAAATAGTAATGAAATTATTTGATTTAAAATATTTTATTGAATTTTAAGAAAAGGGGATAAAAAATTGAATAAAAATATTATATATAAAGTTAACAAATTATTTAAATATAATTTTTTACTATTATTTTTGTTTACAGATTTTAAAAAAATTATATTATTTTTTGTGTTTTGTTTAGAGGTTTTGTAAAAGTTTTAATGATTAAATAAAAACATTAAAAAATTAAAATTAAAAAATATTTTGTGATATTTGAAAAGAAAATATTTAAGAATATTGAAGAATACTTGATTTACAAACGCAACCTCAAAACTAAAGTCGGAAACTTTTAGTACTTAAAACTCATCATGACAGTGAGACACCTAACAGGAAGAAACATGATGAAGTTATATGACAAATACGTTTACAAATGACAGAGTAAAAATATAAAGAGCTAATTAATCTAGTTATCTTTGATCGATGCAGGATCTACTAGAGGAACCGGGAACCCCAACAAGCCAAAAGTATCATGTGGAAAGCCTGGCGATCCTCAACATAGTTCTTGCGTGGGAAAGCAAAAGCCCACCAAGTGTGGTAAAAATTCCGCATATGGCCGTTGCAAGCCACCTCAAGGAACTTGAATCAGTAGTACTTATTACGGCGTGGTGAAAGTCTGCGTAAAGTTACTAGTAATGGTGTGAGAATAAATAGGATTTGGTTTGATACCACTAATATTGCGATGGAGGTCTTCATCATTTACAGTGTGGAAATATAAATATATAAAATATGCATCTTGATATATATGATATGTACCAATAAAAAATAGCTGACCGACTTAGTTTTGATCAGCTTGTTTTCTTATCAAGTACTCACTTTTTTTTTCTTTCATTTTATTGATATACATATATTTCTTTTATTTTTGGTAATGCAACGTTACAATACAATGATATATTACCAATTCAGTCAATGCTTGAAGCGTATTAAAAGTATTTTTTGTACTAGCTGATCATGTAATAAGCTTCTAAAATAATTATAGTACATAGGCCTGTGCAGATGACCCGATACCCCGAGCCAGTGGCTCAGCCACGTTTTTTTTGGGGGGGGGGGGGGGNGGGGGCTACAAATTTGAAAAAAATATATATATTTGTGTTAATTTTTTTGATTTAATAAAATAATTTTATTTATCATGTATTGGCCCATCCTCTAAAAATTATTTTGGCTCTTTCATAAAATTTAATTTGATATAAAAATGAAATAAATAAAACACATATCATAT
Organism: Carya cathayensis; assembly: GCA_011037825.1. NCBI lineage: Eukaryota > Viridiplantae > Streptophyta > Magnoliopsida > Fagales > Juglandaceae > Carya > Carya cathayensis. The sequence continues at coordinate 14,629 of QGSO01003227.1, read as the reverse complement.
AAAATAAAATACATAATTTTTATTATAAATAAAAAAAAATTCTAACTATAACTAGTATTATTTCTAACCTCTTTCCATTGTCTATATTGAAAGAAAAATAGTTAAAAATTTTGATTTAGATTCAATACTTGATGATTTTGTTTGTTTAAAATAACACAAGTTACAATTTTAGAAACTTTGTATTTTTTTTTTGTTTAATATATTTGTATGAATGTCTTTATATTATTTCAATAACATATTGTTCTTGACATATCAAATATTTTTTTAATATATAATTTGTATTAAACGTATTTTTTTTAATTGTAAATCTTCATGTTAGATTATTATATATCGTAAAAAAAATTGTATAAAAGTAGAACAAACCATATTTTATGTATATTGTTCTAGTTTTATTTGGCCCCTCCTAGAATAAATTTCTGGCTCTGCCACTGCCCCGAGCTGCCCGAGTGGCCCGACCCAATATATGACGGGTTACTAATCATCGGTTCACCAATCCGATAAAAAGAGATGGGTTAGATTTTGGTGTGAAATCGACCGACTACCAAGGTTGAAGGAGGAAGAGGACTGAGCGAAGGCCATGGATTCTTTCATCTCTCTAACTTTTCAAAAAGAAAAAATTAGCATCAAAACCCACAAGCAAAAGTATCAGGAAATGAGCTTTTTTTCCGTCACTTTCCTAAGAAAATGTCAGCCGGACTTGGAAAATGCAGCAAAATTTTCAAAAGGGAAAAATTAGCATCAAAACCCACAAGCAACAAATACCAGAAAATGATCAGCCTTTTTTCCGTCACTTTCCCAAGAAAATGTCAGTCGGACTCAGAAAATGCAGCAAAAATTTTAAAAAGAACAATTTAGCATCAAAACCCCCTCATAATGTGGCGGAGGTGGCGTAGCAAGGCCAGCATGTCAGCCAATCGTGTTCCGTCCGACATACAGCTGGACATGTGGTAGTCTACGTGGGCACCAGTTGCAAGAGATTCGTGGTGCGCGCTACGTACCTGAGCCACCATGTCTTCAAGAAGCTCCTAGTTCATGAACCTGGAGGACTTCCAGAGCTCCTACCATGTCGGCATCAGGAGCTAACTTGATTTCTAGGCTGAATTGTGACCATTGCTTCATAGACTTACCGAGTAAGCATCTAGTGAAAAAAAACCCCAATGCCAACTAATGTAGTTGGTAAAAATAAAACAAGTGATTTTGTTTTGATGGGTCTCGAAGGAGCAGAGACTGAGAATGAGTTTCGAACCTTTCAGTTTTTCTTTCAAAGACCAGGTTGGATTATACGGTTCGATCCGATTTTGTTTTTGATGGGTCGGTGCAAATCGGGTTATCATCTTAGTTGGAAGTATTCGGGTCAGGTCGGGTACAATTTCGGGAATTGCAGCTTAGGTTGCAGGCTTAATAGTATATAGATTGTGTTAACAAGTAGACATATAAATAAATTTTATAATCAATTAATTATCTTAGGGCTTCTCTCAAATATAGTCACAATGACTCAGTATTTCACTCTAGCTAGTACTTCTGTACGTGACACATATTAAATGAATGATAATTGAAGATTTCATATATTAATTATCCAAGGCCTAAATTTCCTAAGGCATTGGTTGGCATCGTTTAATGGAACGTCCATTCTCTATTCTTCTATGCGTGCTCGCAAGTTTACACCATCAGACAAGCATATGACCATTTCCAAGATGGTGTCTGGCCGCCTTACTTTTTGACTTGTGGTCAACTATATAAGCCTGGATTTTAGTGATAATACTAGGTATTTTCTTCAGTCTTTGCAGAATGAGTCAGCATGAACAGTTGTTTTCCCTACGTACTTTTTGTTTTTTTAATCAGGAACATGCATCGCATCTGGTCTAGTCAATTGCGAGCTACTAGCTAGGTCTTATTGCTTTCATTTTTTTTATTCATATAAATTTCCAATTTCCACCTTATCTGCCAAACTCGATCATCTGGTCGTACGTACGTGCGTATAATATATTAGAAAAGGATAGAATTACTATTCTATCACAACTTATAATTTATTACTTTTTTTTATTTAATTTATTTAATTTTTTATTTTACATAATGATTAAGAAAATGAGTATTAATAAAATTATATTTTTTTTAATTTTTTTAATAATTAAGAATGTTAAAAAAAATACTTTAAAAAATAAAATAAAAATAAAAAAAACTTGAAACGTATTTGAATAATAGATGGATAGTAATAAAGTAATAACCCTACCACTGTCCTAATATATTATCAACTGAAGAAATTTCCAACTACATGCTAATTACACATGCACTTGAATGGTACTGATCTATAAATAGGAGTGTAGGAGGAACATGGCCTCTCAGCACAAACCATTACTCAGCCATCAACAAAATGAAGGCTATAATTCTTATTTGCATTCTCTTTGCTTTCATTCTTGTCTCGTCTCCTTCAATTGCAGCTCGTGAACTGGCTGAGTATCAGGGTAAGAGCACATTAATAGTACTACATATTCTATATTTTTAATTATTTTACATTGTAAATTACTTGCTCTGTACATAATATTAACATTTGCTAGCTATTCATGTTATGATTTTATCACAGATCATATAAAACGTATAAAAGGATCATATAGATCGAACAATCTCTTCAGTACTGCTAAAATTGCTTTTCAAGACTCATAACTTATTAGGTATCATATATTATACTATATATTCATGAGAAACTTTAGTACTAGAGAATAATCATGGCATGCAGTGATCAGATCAAGACACATATAATAGGAAAAAAAAACACGATGAGACATGGAGATTATGAAATACATGACTGAATTATTAAATATATATGGGCTATGATAATTTATCCGGTAAGTGATGCAATTATCTTACTGGCAAATATGTTTACAAATTAATCATGACCGAGTATATTTAAAGAGCTAATCTAGTTACTAATTTTCGATCTATCGATGCAGGAGGTACTCCCAGAACCAAGAATCGCACAAAGCCAGTAATATCATGCGGGCGTGGCAAACCATATAGTTCTTGCATTCCAAAGCCACCCCCCAAGTGTGATAAAAAATACACCCGCGGTTGCAAGCCATGACCTCAAGGACCTTGAATCAGTACTAGTACTACTTAATTACTGTGGTGTGGTGGAAGTACGAATAAATAGTACTAAATTAAGTTACGATCGAGTAGTACTCATGTACTGCTCTGAGAATAAATAGGATTTGGTTTGACATGACCATGATTAATATTGTAATGGAGCTCGTTCGATCGATATTCGAACTTAAATCCTTTGCAGTATGGAAATATATTAAATGTAAAATATGCTAGCTGCACCTTGATCATATGCTGTACTGTTTGCCAATAAATTAAAAATAAAAATTTTATTACATACAAGCAAAGTGGTGTACTAATCTGCATACTAATACTGATTCTTTCACATTTAAAATTTAAATTAATATTATTTTTAATCAAATCAACTTTTTGATCAATAACAATTGATTGGTACTTGTCTTTACTTTCTGAACGTTCTGGATCTAATATATCCAATCATTTATCGATTATGAAGAGCAAGTGTAGTATACTGTATGGCAAAAGCTAAATTAATTGTCTTTACTTTTATTCAAATTTTACGTTTTTGTCCCTCAGATTCGTGAACAGTTGCTTCCCGACCACTTTTGCTTTCCGACCCCCTCACTTCTCTTTCAATACTGCTACAGGTACCCGGCGCTGGGTACCTGTTGCGGAATCGCTGACGTGGCATAATGCCACGTCAGCCAATATATTAAAAAAAAAAAAAAAAAAAAGAAGTAAAGTTTGAAATACGAAACCTTATGTTCTGAAGGTTGCCGAAAGCGGAAAGCGGCAAAACGCAGAGTCCATTCCCTCCCTCCCGTTCACCCATTCCGTCCCGTTCACCCATAATCCTCCTGGAGTTCACCAAATCGGCAGCATACACTTCGAAAGCCAGTGGGTTGTAGCGCCGACTTCCACATTGTTCCTCTTCGGTTGCCGTTCTACCATCCCAGTACAATAATCTTCGGCTCTTACATGCACGGTTATTGGTGAGTTTTTGGCTATGCGGCTCTTACATGCACAGTTATTGTAGTATTTTGTTTGGACATTGTGTATAATCTGTAGGAATTTATGCTTTCTACCGAATGGGTCTGTGTAGTTTGGGGGTTTACACATGCTGTCTACCGAATGGGTCTGGGTAGTATTTATGAACATTTGTTTTTTTTTTCCATTACTTTGAAAGGAAAGGGTGCGTGAGACCTTTGATCTGGGGTCAAATACAAGATGCCTATGAACTACTAAATGAAATTGTAATTTCTTAGTCAAGAAAGATTTGAAAAAAAAGCACCAGATTGTAATTGTAAGTTTACCCAACACTAATATGGTAGAATATTTAAGAAATTGGTTGTTTGGTCTAACATTCTCATTCATTTAGATTTTTTTTTTAAAAAAACTTAAATTTGAAAAAGAGTTTTTGCTGGTTACAATTCAATACGTGTATAAAACACGGCATTTAGTATAGGACTCACCTAAATTCAAAACGCAGACTAATGACCATTTAATTATGGCCACAACACTAGATATTGTCTATTGAAATCAAACATCTAATTTTTAAGGTGTAATTGCTATTTAGAACACTTTTTTGTCCACTAGACCTTGTGGCCCTAATTCTGGTGTCACTTGCAAAGAAATTGCACGGAGAAATTATGAAAAATGCTAATAGGCAGTGATGCAGAATTTATGTTGTGGAATGTCATCAATTAATTGGTATTGTTTATTTTCCTGATTTTCATTGAAGATGTACACACTCGTAAGGGCAGTTTAAATTACTTTTGTGGAATTATACAGTTAATCTCTTCTCATCATGGAAAAAGGGGAAGAACACCAATCTCCGCTAACACCTTCTAGCTCAAATCTCCCGACGACGGTGTGTCCTATTTTTCCAAAATATGTAGGACTGTGTTGGGTTGTTACCTATGGATTTTGTACATGAATAACTTGTGTAATAACATGTTAGGGCATACCATCAACTTCTCTAAGCTTCAGAAATTACATGCACATGCACGGTTACTATGGAGAACTTCCTGCGTGGTCACCAGTTCATATGCAACAGCCAGTTGGCTACCAATATCAGGGCAATATTGAAGAGGTGATACAATTGTGTTATTGGATTTTTTTTATAAGTTGGTTTTTTTTTTTTTTAAATGTCATAAATAATTTTTTTTTTCTTGAAGCACAATGTTGGTTACCCAACTCATGTTATGAGTACTGGATCTGCCGCATGTGAAAGAGGTGATATAGAAGAAAGAACCGATTGTATGGAAACTGAGATCCCACGTACCTCCGCCAGAGTTGAAGAAAGTAACGAAGATAGACCAGATGACGGGGAAACCGAGGATGGAATTGCCGAGACATTACACTTAGAGGATGAAGTGTGTGGTGATAAGATTGAGGAGCCCAAATCGAAGATGGAGTTTAATTCTTTTGAAGAAGTAATGACTTATTATAAGCAGTATGCTAAGAATATTGGGTTTGGGGTGATGACAAGAAGGACTGAGAAGGGAGATGATGGAATTGTCAGATATGCCACCCTTGGTTGTGCTCGTGGTGGGAAGGCCCGTAATAGGACATTGAATGTCGCCAGACCACGTCCGACAGGAAAGACAGAGTGTAAGGCGAAGATTAATGTCTTAAAAGTTGACGGAAAGTTTCAGTTGACAATTGTTCATAATATTCATAACCACGGCCTCAGTCCCAAGAAATCTCGCTTCTATCGATGTAATAGATAAGTTAGTGAATCCGTAAAAAAAGTCCTAGATACAAACGATATGGCTGGTATCCGACTGAATAAGAGTTTCGGATCTCTTGTCGTTGGCGCGGGAGGTTTTGAAAACCTCCCGTTTTTGGAAAAGGATTGTCGGAATTACATCGATAAGTCAAGACATCTACGACTTGGCGCTGGTAGTGCTGGAGCACTTCGGGATTATTTTTTACGGATGCAATACAAGAATCCTGGATTCTTTGCATTAATGGATTTAGATGACGACGGGCGGTTAAAAAATGTGTTTTGGGCAGACCCCCGTAGTAGGGCAGCCTATTCAGATTTCGGTGATGTGGTTACATTTGACACCACATATCTGACGAATAGATATGGGATGCCGTTTGCACCATTTGTGGGTGTAAACCACCACGGCCAGTCAATTCTTTTGGGAGCAGGATTGATATCTACTGAGGATACAGCAACGTTTGTGTGGTTATTCAAAACGTGGTTACAGTGTATGGATGGTATAGCTCCAAGAGCTATTATCACAGATCAGGACAGAGCAATGAAGAATGCTATTGCTATTGTCTTTCCAAAAACAATACATCGTTTTTGTTTGTGGCATATACTAAAAAAAGTCCCTGAAAAGCTTTCCTCCTATGCTGCTTACAAAAGTGGGATGAAGAATGCCTTGATGAAATGCGTGTATGATACCCAGAGTGTTGAAGAGTTTGAAAGCTCTTGGGAGCAGTTAATAACCACTTACAGCTTGGAGGAGAATGCTTGGCTGCAAAGTTTATACACTGAGCGTTCGCATTGGGTACCGGCATTTTTAAAAGATTCTTTTTAGGCTGGGATGAGTACAACACAACGGAGCGAAAGCATGAATGCTTTTTTTGATGGTTATGTTCACGCTAAGACAAACTTGAAAGAGTTTGTCGACCAGTTTGACAATGCATTGAAGAAGAAGAAAATTGAGAATGAAAATAGCGCTGACTTCCACTCATTTAGCGTCACCATTCCCTTGATATCTAGATCTCCGATCGAGAAAAAGTTTCAAGAATTGTACACAAATGCAAAATTCAGGGAAGTTCAGCGAGAACTTCAGCGTCTTATAGATCTGGATCCAGAGTTGGTTAAGAGAGATGGTGCAGTAAAGACGTATCTGGTAGAGGATGAAGTTCTGGTCGAAGATTTCACCAAGGTAGTTACATATTCTGTTGACTTTAGTGAGGTGGATACAGCTGCAAAGTGTTCGTGTGGGTTATTTCAAATGAGGGGTATATTGTGTCGGCATATTTTGGCTGTATTTAAATCTAATGGTATAAAAGCTCTGCCAAATCAATATATTTTAGAGAGATGGAGGAAGGACATTAAGAGGAGGTACACGTTAATCGACAGTAGTTATGACGCTGGAGAAGATCTGTTATAGTTATTGAATATCTGTTATAAGATGATTACTCACGCAGCGGGTTCAAAAAAACATACTGAGGATGCAACACAGAAGTTGCATGCAATGATTGAGTTATATAGTGAGCACCAAGAACCTCCATCTAGAACATGCACGGGTTCCAATTTTCTTACTACAATGACAGATAATCCTACATGTGCAGCATCAACGAAAGTACTCAGTCCGCTAGTAGTAAGAGGGAAAGGCAGACCACCATCTCTCAGGAGAGCATCGATAATGGAAAAAGAGGTTCGAAAAATTAAATCGAAAGCGAAGAAAGCACCAGTATTGGGAAAACGTAAACAGGTACTTCAATAATCTATTCAACAATAAATATAGGTCTTGCTGCGGTTTTATAAAGTCCAATTAATGTAACATGTCGAATGTTACTTGTATATTTTAGAGAGAGGGAGGAGAGACAGCATTGCCGAGCACGTGCAGGAATTTATTTGGCCCGTCAGAGGAAGATATTTCCAATGTTGGAGTGATGCAGGTATATTATTATCATATTTCATCGATTTTGTTCGTTATACAGTTATTGCTGGTACTTCATTTTGCAACATTTAAGTTTGTTATGTTATTAACAGCCTATTGAAGTCAGCCCAATTATTGACATTACTCTCACCCAGCGATGCAAATCGATGATCGGGAGTCAAGAAAGCGTAAGATTTCAATCTTTCTAGCTTTCATATTAAAATTTACAATCCAAATGATAGGTATATTACTCCTGCCAGATGATATTTGGGTTGGATGGATCACAACCGGTTGAGATGGATGGATCACAACCGGTGCAACCTCAATGACTTTTTAAGGTAAGATGGATGGTAATGTCTTACACATTTATTTTACACATTTATTTCTCAAAAGATTAATGTTAGTAATCTGAATTTTTTGTGCAGGTAGTAGTTCATGTTGAACGGTCATAACTTTCTATGCTATTGTGGAGTGCAATGAGATGGGAAGAATGATGGATGGTCGGCGTAATGTATTCTTCAGCATTTTTGATATGGAGTGGCGTGCAATGATGGAAAAAATTTTATTGATTATAAGCAATTTGAAGTGTAGTTATGTTTTTCAGCTAATGGTGTTATGAATTTCATGGCAATAATTGACATGAATGGTGCAAACTGACTTTTTGTGTATTGAATGTATGAATTTTGTTATTGAATTTTTAAGGTAGTGGAAAGCTAAAAATTGGAGTTTCTGAAACTGTATCTTGTAGCATATGCATATATTTCAATTTGTTAAAGAGTTTGATTGGACAGAAACCTGGAAAAAATGGAAGAAGCGAGGAATTGCCTTGTTTACATTCACTAGTGGAGGCAGGTTTGGAGGAAACCAATTAAGTACTTGTAAAGAAATTATAAACTAATTAACCTTCATGGAAATGGAAAAAGAACGTTTTTGTTATTCACGGGTCCATGTGCAGGGCAGATACATATAGGGGCATGCAAGAATAACATGAAATACAATACTTCATTTCCAGTCCCAACGGAAATACAATACAAAATAAGGCTAGAAACAATCCTGTTAGCTAGCTGCAAACTTCTATGGTTGACAAGTAGAACTGGAGTATAAACAATTACATAAACAGCAGCCTAAAGGTCTCTAACACAAATCTGAAACAAGCTGAAATTACTTATATACAACCAAGTAATATGCTAGAACAAATACAAAAGTCCAAAACACACGAACTAATGTGCGTGACCATCTTATTTCAGCTTCCCGTACCACAGCCAACAACTCCTTTACTAACTCCTCATTTCTATTGGATAGTACACACTCGATCTCATCTGCTCGTTTACGCAAGTCAATAATGATGTTTTCAATGTCGTTGAGTATTTTCTTCAGCTCTTTCTCATTTCTTAATAGTTCATTGTGAGTTTCTGGACGATCTGACATCTTGTATTCATCCCCCTCTACCCACTTGAAATACTTACAATATGGTAATCCCTGTGAATGAATACAAATGAATGGAAAAAATGTTAGATGAGCATAATATTACTAATTTAACTAAATTGAAAATTTAGTTACCTCTTTGTTGTACTTTCGACAACCTAAGAAGGGTCGTCCTGGATTGTTTTTAGTATTTGAGTATCTCAGTTGGGCTTCAATCTCACAGAAGCATAATGGCTGACCCAGAGTTCGTTTGGCAAAAGAGGAAGACGACGTTGTTGTGGATGATGACATATTCTTATATTAATCCAACACCACGAAAAATGTTGTCAGAAAAATAGAACAATCGCTGCCCTCTTGATGGGCATGTTTGGATAATTTTTTTCTGAATACTGGCTTCAGGTCATGAAATTGTGAAATTAACCAAAGTGATGGTTTTTCCAGGTGAGTGGGTATGAATCTGGTGGTGCCATGGGGGGGATTTTTTATGTTAGGTTAAAGTCTAATATTGATGGCCCTAGGTCCCATGATTCTATTTCACTCATATAGAATCTGCTCTGACCTTAATTGGGGCACCTTTTAATTTTTTTGGATTTCAAAGAAATAAAAACAAACAAACAAACAAACAAATACACAAACAAACAAACTGGACATTAAAAATGCTATTTTTAATAATGACATTAAAAACCCCAAACTACAATGCCGCATACAAGAGGAACACCTAGTTAAAGTTATATTATGTTCTAAAGACCATAAAAGAAGCACCTTATTCACCACCTTATTTCACCAATTGGGAAAATGATATCACCCTTTCAATCTATTTCCCCCCCCTTACACAGCAACCAAACACGGGCTAATCAAAACATAAGAATCGACCTTCATCTAGCAATCACACCTGATAAGCACGACAATGGCAGACAACCAAATCTTCAGAACCCAATAAACAATACACAAAAAGCTATGCGATTATACCCTAGAATATGAAGAAACCAAGTCTTGGTCCTTAAATTTTCTTAACCAAATAATCTGTTCTCAGCAACCAAACAGAAAGGTTAGAAAACCAAATAATGTGTTGTCAGCAACCAAACAGAGAGGTTAGAAAACCAAATACAAATAATGTGTTCTCAGCAACCAAACCGAGAGGTTACACAACCAAATAATGTGTTCTCAGCAACCAAACGGGAGGTTAGAAAACCAAATAATGTCTTCTAAGCAACCAAACAGAGAGGTTCTCCTTTCCCCAAACTAGAATATAAGATTTACCTGCGTCTAAGCCGTGGTCTGTGTTCTCAGCAACCAAACAGAGAGGTTAGAATATAATGGTCTGTGTTCTCAGCAACCAAACAGAGAGGTTAGAATATAAGAGTTGCCCTTCTCAAACCGAGAAACAAATCACAAAAACCTATGTTCATATACCCTAGAATATGACGAAACAAACTTTAATCTGTAAGATTTACCTGCGTCTGAGTCGTGGTTTGTGAGCGATTTCCCCTTCTCAAACCGAGGATGCGAGTTCACCCTTGTGCCCTAATCTCAGTACACGAAGGGGGGAAGGATGAGATTTGACGAAAGTTCAGAGAGATCTGTGCTTCGGGGGGGAATGAACCACCAAGGGAAAGGGGGGGGGGGAATGAGCCACGAAGGGAAAGGGGCTTTGCACGATGCGCACCCTTGTGCCCTAATCTCAGTACACGAAGGGGGACGTTCTGATCTGATCTGTGCTTCGGGGGGGAATGAGTCACGAAGGGGGGAATTAGCCACGAAGGGAAAGGGGCTTCGATGCGCACCGTTTCACTAATACACGCCACGTGGGATGCGTGTACGCGAAAGGTACGCCTCGCCGTGTGCAAGCAGCATTTTTGCTTCTCTTTTTCTCCACCTCACGGCACTTGCGGCCAACGCGGACAGGTGGGTTTTGTCCTCCCGCGCTGTCTGATGCTTCTTTTCTCCAGCAGAAACCAAAGCCCGTAGAGAGAGAGAATGTGAGGCTTCCGAATGTATTCCTAGGGCTGGACGGGAACCACCTCTCCACTGTCAATGGCAGCTAGCTCGAATAACCTCCAGCTACGGTAAGTCATCATCTTCCCAACAGCCACTTCTTCCCTATCAACCCTTCCACTAACAGAGATCATAACATTATCAGCGATCATTGGGTTAGATTTTTGCGGGTTCTGCTGGACCTATGTTTCGTCCAATTGGGTCCGTCTAGATGGTTTGCATTTTAGGGTTTTTGGGTTTAATTTCTGTGATTTTTTTAAATCATTTTAATCTTCATTTTCTTTATATGTTCCTTGGTCTTCACGGTGCCATGTTGGTATGCCCCTTTTTGTTCTTTTTTTTTTTGCTTTTAACGTAATATGACTCTAAAGGGTACTTCACATATGCTCCTAGGTCCGAAAGTTTCTGTGCTTTTTCTCCAATTTTCTTCTTCAATTTTCATGTTCTGTCTATTGCTTTTCCTTTGTCCATTTCTCTGTTTTGCATTTATTTTCTTTCATGTTGGTTGTGTTCAAAGTGGTTGAGTGTGAGGGTATCCAACATTTTCGATTTCTGTTTCTTGCGTGTCAATATTATGTTTTGACTTGATTCTAAATCTATATGGAGGGCAGTTCAATTTTTTTTTTTTGAATTTCATTGTTTGTTTTTTGATTTATTTGGTTTCTAAACTTTTTGTAATTAACTTTCAATGGTTTAGATAAATAAAAAGAATGACCTGATTTTTACTTTAACAGATTGTTCCTGTCAATACAATCTGTTCGATTGTTAGAGGTTTTATTTGGTAGGTTATCAATGTAAAATCAATTAAGCATTTGGTTTAGGAGTTTTCTTGTAATGACTTATGAATGCTGACATGTGGTGGTTTTTCTTAGGAAATGAAAATTTATTTCTCCTCAAATTTATTATTTTATCTTTTTACATAGTGGTGTTTACTTGACGATGGATAGAGTGTCATTTCTCTGACCGTTTGATTGAGTGTTTACATGTGATTTTATCAATATTTTTTTATCATTAAATAAAGGATAATGTTGCTGTGCCGCCTGGGTGGTACTGCTTGGGAATTTTTTTTTTTTACTTAGTGATTAAAGAAATGATTTTAAGTGTCTTGTTGTATTTTATTTTTATTTTTTGAAAATATTTAAATCTATTCAAAAAATGTGAAATGAAAAAGGGGAAAAAAAATTTATAACTGGGCGGCATAGTAGCCCTGCCCTTAAATAAAATATATGTTCAAACGTTGAATTGTAATTATTGATTTTGATATTACGGAGAGGAATTTAGTAAGTGTTAAGAGTGGAAAGTTAGAACTGAAATGTTAAGCTCTGGTGCTGTTTGTTTTTGGGTTTTATGTTTGAATGCTTCTGCAAGTGGCATTGAACACTTTTGATGAACAGGAAAGATGTCCTGAATTTTTCTTATAGAATTTGATTTGCAATTCATCTCTACCTAGGTTTTAATCTTTGATTTTCTGGGATACTTGGAGCGTTTGAGTTTGCGCCAATGTTTGAGGCAGTTTTTTGTTTATAAATGTAATATTTTTATATTCAATTAGATAATTATTTACTTCTCTCTTTTATATTTCCTTCTAGCTGTAGTTATTCTGTCATTAAAATATGGAAACTGGTTTGGGGTTTTCTTCTTTCAGAATGTAATGGATTATGTCATCCAATGTGAGGACCTTTTCAGTTAGCTAATTTTTAGGCAAGGTTGCACAAGGTTTTCAGAAAAAAAGTTAGAAAAAGTATCTATTTGCTTAGAAAGACATGCGACAATTTTAATCTGCCTTGTGACGGCCCAGAACCAGTTGTTGTAATATCTTGATGCTTTTGCTTTTTGTTTTTTTCTCTCTTGTTACTTGGAAACAATTTACACGAGATTTACAATGAGGCACCTGTGTATTAATGGTCATATAGAAAAATTATAAGCATGTATATAGTTGGGTGGGTTTGACTTGTGGAGCAAAAATTAATTTGATGCTTTGTGGTGCATGAAGTGGGAACTGTCTAGAATGCTGAAAGACCCTGGATTGAATCTTGAGGGGTGTTTAGGAGCGAAGTTAACAGATGTTTTGTGCAAGGCTGTGGCTATTTGTTGGTTAATCCCTTCTTAGCCATATGTGGATGTATTCTGGCGGAAACTCTTCAGAAACTTTATTATTATCTTTCTTTTTAGCTTTAGGCTTCTTTGATTGTTGTTTACAGTGCATCGTTCCATTTCTTTTCTTTCTTAGTCTCCCTTTCTATCAGATCCTAATGAAATGGCTACATCAAGAATGACTCAAATCCATTCTTGCTAACAATATTTAGAATAAAAAATTCTAATTCTTGAACACCAACAACAGCTCAGATGCACTGTAGGTTGACTTATTGTCATTGTTATCTTATGTATGATTTTGAATTTTTATATGATATTGCCTTGATTTCAGAGTGGCCCACCTTTCATTCAGCAGTAGCCATGCAAACCCAATATTTGTTGTTCCTTTTCTTCTTTGTGGGAGTCACTTTATGTGTAACTTGCTCTGCAGTATCAACCTTGTACATAACTGTTGATGACCCTGTGCTCTGCTTTTTGGCTTGAGAAGGGTCATTATCACTATAAGCACCCTTTCAGCTGTGGTCAATACAGCTACTTTGATGAATGCTAATGTCAGCAAGAATCTATTGCATTTTCCTATCTTCCAACGATGGAGGTTGATAGAAATTATCAAAGTAATTTGATGATTTCATGGAAGTGAGGGCAGCAAGATATTAGTTTGTATTGTTATTAGCCTTTCTGTGTATGTATATTAGTTTTGTAATTGTTTGTATGAGATCATATTTGTTGATGCAGATTTTGTGTGGTGCATTTATAGATCTAAACGTATACAGCTCGGTGGTTTGGTGCTTTTTCATTATGGTTCCAACAATGCAGATGTATAAAGCTAGATGTTTTTGTTGAAAAGGCTCTTTGAAGTTCATGGCAACCATGTGGGGTTTGAATTTGAAAGCTGGTCTTATTCTTATTTGTTTGTGTCTATGTCTTTGGATCTGAATTATGTGCTGTGTTTTTTTCCTGTTTTTTACATTCCCTTGCTCCATTTTCTACATGCTTACTTTTATTTGATGGCAATTCACTTTGATTCGATGTCTATATACTTAATATTTTTGTTGCTGTATTTCTTTAACATTTGTTGCTAATTTCAATTATTAATTTCAATTCAATACAGGTTATCCGTTCAGTTTGATCTGTTGTTTGTTTCATTTTTTTGGCCCTCATTCTCATCAGCTACTTTGGCTGTCTGCTACGGGTCTCTTTCTTTGAACCTCACTCATAAAAAAATTGATAGATTTTTTCCCAAGAAATATTATTTGTTTTCTCCCAATTATTGAAAGAAGGATTGATTTTATTTTTGTTTGTAATTATTGATGTAATTTGCTATCTGTTGGCGCAGATTTTATATGATCAACATGTGGATACAAATGTTAAAAGCTAGGTATTTTTGTTTTTTTTTCCTCTGTGATGGTTCCATTAATGCAAATTTTAGGTAG
>QGSO01003221.1:0-17465 GCA_011037825.1 Carya cathayensis | reverse complement strand
ATATATATATATATATATATATATAGTTTTCATTTATTATTTGTTTGTTGAGAAAAAATGGGGAACTACTCATGCTTAAGAGCTTACTATGTGTATAAGAAACTCCCTAAAAACAGCCCAAAAAAAATCTGAGATGAGTCAGGAAATTACACAAAGACTTGGTGTGCAACCGTGAGAAACAAAAACCATAGGCCCGTGAGCTATACAGCCTTGTCCTCAATACATGTATAGAGTAGATAGAATCAACCAAAAACAACCCATTTACGGGTAGTTTAGCTTAACCAAACAGCCCAATACTTCATAAAAACAAAACCCTTCACACATGCTTCATTTATCCATATGCTGAGAAAAAAACTGGAATAAGTAAAAAAAAACAATTGAATCGAGGATACTTACCTTGATGATGGGAAAGTGAAGAGAAAACAAAGAAAGGGGCACTGTGTATTGAGGCTTGCATGGAGGAGCCAAGAGGCCGTGAAGATGGGTATAGGGAAGGCTTAGAATTCGGGGCCGGAAACAAATGAAAGAGGCAGGAGGTGGGTTTTAAGGCTTTAAAACTTGACCCTCCCATGCACGTGCTAGATCATAAAGTCCCACTAGGACTTATACACTTTGTTTTAAAATAATATCACAATACACCATCTTGACACAAAAAAACTTTATATTTTTATTTTTGTATTTATTTTTTATAAACCAAAATAAATAGAGATTAGAAAAAAATAACAAAAAAAATTGAACTTTTTATTTTTATTTTATATAAATATATAAATAAGCAATAGGGTAAGTAACATACCTAGATGCATCTAGGTATGTATCAAACAAAGTGTAACTCACAAAACAAATTCAATAGAGTACACCCTCTTTTTTTGCAACAATCACTATGGATGTTCACTCCTCATAAGATCATTAATATCAAAGTTCATGTGAGTGTGTGAGTGAGCAAACTTATATGAGGTAGCAACTCTTTATTTATTTTTTATTTTTTTTATTTTTTCTTCAATATATTTATATAATATTATTTATGAGTATTTTCTTCTTATAGATGCTCCCAATAGATTGTCACTCATCTCAAAAGTTAAACTTTATGCTAGGGCCTAGATACATGAGCATCTCCTCCAAACACTAGTTTGCACAACCCCTTTTTTATGTCCATTTTTGTTGCTCATCTTTTTTCACAATGATTAGAGCAACAATTCTTTTTATAAGGACTTAAAGGAGATAGATCTGTGTAGGGTGTTAGTCTTTTTCCACAATGATTTAATACCAACTTTTTCTATATGGATCAACTCTTTGTGTTTGGTAAGGGGAGAACTTTTTATTAATATACTAGGTTCAACTAGTATTAGTCAATTTAAGGTATGGACTCCCTCTATGGTGATCATCTCATTAAACAATATAAACATTAATTATTATATGCATATATATAAGTTCCTCACAGTGCATTGAAAATGAACTTTGCCAAGATAATCCATAGGGTTAGTATGCACAAAGTGAATCGCACAAAATAGAGAGATGCATAGGTTCAAGAATTTATTAAGTGATAACACAAGTGCTCAAACTTTGACATATCAAGCATGTACTTTCCTTAAAGAAAAATTAACCAAACCAGAAATTTTTTTTTATATTATATTTTTCTTATTTAAAACTAAAAAACATAAACATAAAAGCAAAACAGAAAAATAAAATGCATGTCCTAGACTGATGCAATAATATAAAGAATGTAAGAACATGCAAGTAGTCCTATTAATTAATGTGACATGGCATCTTCTTTGACCACCCACTTTACTTTAAATTTTAGCCTATTCTTTTCCTCAACACCATTTTGTATGATCTTTTCTTTATTTTGAAAGTAAAAATCAACTAGTTCACCAAGTTTGAGACTTAAAAAGTTTATCTGTTGATTTATATTCTCAACTTGATTTTCTAGACTCTTCCCTTTTCTTTGTGTATTTCTTTCACCATTCATTTTCTGCACTTGATAAAAGTTAAAACAATGCGGTCTTATATGACCAACAATTCCACAATTATGACAAGTAGGAATGAATTTATCATGCGGCTAGTTTTTCTTTCCCTTTTGAAGTCATATATTCTAGTCCAATTCTATCATTACTTACTTTCTGACAACTCAACATTTCTTCTAATTTCCGTGTTGCTGTTTTTCCTTTGCACTCTTGAAGTTCTTCTAATTTCTTTTCTAGTGCAGTCTTTTGATCCTTTAATCTTGATATTTCAACATCAGAATTTTTTAGTGTCTCTGAGAGATTATTTTTCTCACCTTCCATAGCAGTGAGTCTATTGTACAGCTTCTTGTTGAGTTTCTTTAATTTGACTACTTCTTCACATACGTCATTATATGCTTCTTGTATGCTAAAATCCTGATCAGCTTCAACAAGTGCTACATCCGAATCACTAAAGGCACATTCACTTTCAGCTTTTGTTAGTTCAACCTCAATAAGATCATTCACAACAGAAGAAAAAGCAATAAAAGATTTTCATTGTCAGAAGATGAATTTTCAGAGTCAGAACTGTCACTAAGTGACACATTTAAATCTTTTCCTTTACTTTTTCTGAAATTTGGACATTCAATTCTTATATGACCATACCCAGAACATTCATGACATTTCACTTTGTCTTTCTTTTCACTTTTATCTCTATTCCAATTTTTAGATTCATTTTTCTTACCAAAAAATTCTTTTCCTCTTTTTGATTTTCCACTACCCTTTTTATTAAACATGAATTTTCTAAATTTTCTTGCAATGAGAGCTATTTCCTCATTATTTAAACTTTCTTCATCAAAGGAGTCCTCAATATTTTCTTTTACAGTTTCCAAAGCAATGGACTTACCTTTTCTTGCTTGAGGAAGCGAAGACTCATATGTTTGTACAGCTCTTCAACTTTTATTGTATCCAAATCTTTACTTTCTTCAATAGCAGTAACTTTAGGTCTGAGTCTTTCAGGTAAAGATCTCAAAATTTTCCTCACGATCCTTGAATCCTCCACCTTCTCACCGAGATTAAACCAGGAATTCACAATATCATTCAGTTTAGCATAAAAATCATTAAAACTTTCATCTTCAAACATTTTAATCTCTTCAAATTTTGAGGTTAGCATTTGCAATTTCAAATTTTTTACTATTCTTGTGCCTTCATATGTGACCTCCAAAATATCCCAAACTTCTTTAGCAATCTCACACATGGAGATTCTTTTAAATTCTTCGGGAGATACCACCATGAAAATAGCATTAAGTCATTTACTATTCAAATTGCAATTGTTGATTTCATCTTTTGTCCAAGCATCTATAGATGTCTCGGGTTTAGTCCAACCTCGTCCAACCGAATGCCATACACGTTCATCCAAAGACTTGAGAAAAGTCCTCATATGAACTTTCTAATAAGCATAGTTGTCCCCATCGAATTATGGTAGAATGTATAATGACGTCGACATCATTTACAAGGGCACGGATCACACTCGAATGAGTGAACCACGCTCTGATGCCAATTGAAATTCCCAATGTACCCCTGTAAAACCACAAAATTGTCTACCAATTTCCTTGAACAAATAGGTTAGATCTCAATTATCAAGATTATGAAACGAATCAAATACTTTAAAATAAATAATCAACTTTGTAAGACACAACGATTAGTTACAAAGAGAAACCCTTTAAAGAACTCTTTAAAGGTAACAACCTACGGGGCAACCAAATCCAGGAAAGTCAATCTTATTATTTGAAGAACAATTACAAGCAATCATCAATTACAAAACCTTTGCAATTCGACTTTCTTACTTGCCTAAACAAACGACCCGTTTGTCTTCTACCACAGTAGCAGCTAGAACCTCTGGCGATTTTCAAATTTTGACTTCCTTTCTGGAACTCCAGATGCTGAAATCCAATCGATGTTACTTCACACTCAAAGCACGATCATACTCAAGAAGAGATGAAAAACCCCATGAAAATTCTCAAGTGAATTTTCTCTCACAAATTCTCAGAATATCCTCTCTGGAATTCGTGGCTCAAAGTCCATAATGAGATATGTTGCCCAGATGACTAACACAAGAGGGGGGGTGAATTGATTTGTATTTAAAAAAAATAACAATTATAAATCAAATATACAATATAAAATATAAACAAAATATGAAACAAAAATAAATATAAAGAGCAAGAGTAAGAGAGAAGCAAACTCAGTATGTTAACGAGGTTCGGCCCCACTGCCTACGTCCTCGCCTCAAGCTACCCCTTGAGGATCCCCGAATTCACTATTCAATCTCCTTCAGGTGGAGATAGAAACCTATTACACCTTTGAACAACACCGCTACAAAGGATCCGTGTAGAACACCCTCTACACTTGCAATCACCTTACACGTGGTGATTCAACGATTCCCTGTGTAGAACACTTTCTACACGCACAAGGGTTGTACACACCCTTTTACTGATACAAGAATTGATAGTGGGTAGGATATCAGAAAACACTCCTCAATGAGTGAAATAAGAACAATACAAGCACAAACTATATCTCTCAAAATGAACAAGGGTTAAGGCTCAATGCTTAGAGAAGAGAGAATGAAAGCTTTGAATGAGAGTTGTATGCTCTTGGTGTTGTGAATGTGAAGCTCTCAAATGATCTATTTATAGGCATATGAGACTTCATATTCAAATTTAAAAAGATTCACATGTCAAAAATATCATCATTCATTTTTCAAAAATTTCAAACCTAATCTTTTTACTTTTTGCATATGACAAAAGGAGCACACTTTGCTTTTCAAAAATTTCAAACCTAATTTTTTACTTTTTGCATATGACAAAAGGAGCACACTTTGCTTTTCAAAAATTTCAAACCTAATTTTTTACTTTTTGCATATGACAAAAGGAGCACACTTTACTTTTCAAAATATTCAAACAAAGGCATCTTCCTTTTGCATAAGTCAAGAAAAGCATCAATCACTTTTGAAAATATTCAAATAAAACATGCACATGTGAAAGATGACAATCAATCATCTTTAATATTTTCAAAATTCAAACCTTTAATCATGGCATGCACATGTGAAATATGACAATCAATTATCTTTCAAAATTTTCAAATTTAATTTTCAAAATATTCATGCACATGTGAAAAATATATTTTAATGATTTATGATAAAATATTAATTTTTGAGCCTTAATCCTAATTTCGAATTTTTAAGAGATTTACAATATTATTCTATGACTTTAATGTGAACTTGTTCACTTCTTGCTCATGCTTGGTTCCTTGATGTGCTTGACTCCATTTTGTGTGGACAAATTGAGCTTGAGACTCCTTCATTCTTTGAATTCATTTGTTATCATCAAAATCCATGTGTAAATATATAATTACACAAAACTTGAAACCTTAGGTTCAACAAGATACGAAACCAAATCCTTTTAAATAGAAAGTTTGGAAAGAGATCCAGTCACAGTAGGACTCTGCTGACGGTTAGCAACAGTCGCGAAAACGTGTACCGACGGACTGCTAATATTTCGTGATAACATTCTTTTGGATTGACTAATCTCTGTTCAGCTTTCTTCTGGATAAATACAGATATACTAGGACTCGATTTTAACTTCAATGACTTATCTAAACAACACCTAAGACTTCTAGATAAACTCAATATTGTTTAGAGATAAATCAATAATTATTTTACATTCATCCAACAAATTCAAATATAATAATAAGATAAGCCTTATCATATAGTCATCTAATCGTAGCCAATTTTTTCCTCTACAACTAGATATTCCATCATCATGTGTAAGAATTAGATATTTATCATGACAATAAAACCATTAAGACCAGCACGTGAAATATAGTCCAATTAAAGGATGTCAAACAATGTAACACTATCCTTACCTTAAACTCTTCACTTGACCATCTTCCACATAACTTCACCCAAACATCTAGGTTCACCCACGATGGCCTATTTGCCAGTGCTTCTTCAGCATTCTCAAATTTCTTGTAAATCTTATGCAACTGATATTGTATTGCACTAAACCTCTTCGGGAATGTTTTCATTACCGTTAGTCGATTATTTTTCTTTGTCCAGTCTAGGATAAAGTTAGCCTAAATATCAATGGCAAACCATTATATTTAATAAATTTGACAACTACTAGTAACATTTTATCATGGTGGGAGATTAATGAAAATCCAATGTCTAGAGTCCAATTGCGTCAAATTTCAGATGATACCTGAACACGAGCTACCAATTCATCCTTTTCATTAGTTGGTACCTCATGCCAAGTAAAGTGACTAAGGTTGCTATGGTGCTTTAGTATCCAAGCAACCCTTGTTGTATACAACATAGCGTTCTCACAACATGGGGCTGTCTTGCCATCCTTTATTTTCAAAGATATTTTACATGTTTTCAAATCTTCTCAAATTCAGTGCACTTAGATGGTCCACGCACACATTTCTTCATAGGTACTTCTGAAGATATAGGAACAACAAATATCACTTTATCATGACCCATAACATCTATGAAGTGCACAATACATACAATTTACAACACCCAACTATATAGATTAATTAGAAATGGCCACAAGTGTTTTACCAATATCATTTCTGCTTATTGGAGATTGGAGCCCGGCATCGGGAAATTTGTCATTGGCACAACATCAGGTGGCTCTGTTGACTCAACCGAGCCACCTGGCATCTCATCTCTAA
Organism: Carya cathayensis; assembly: GCA_011037825.1. NCBI lineage: Eukaryota > Viridiplantae > Streptophyta > Magnoliopsida > Fagales > Juglandaceae > Carya > Carya cathayensis. Next base: position 10,797 of record QGSO01003221.1, on the reverse strand, counting down.
CGTTGAAGGCAGAAATTGGCACTGTGTTTCTGGATTCTATTTTGCATGACGATCTATCTTGACCACATGATCTTCCACGTCGGGGTCTACCTCTCCCACTTCTGGTTATAGTCATATCCTAAATACTTAAACTAATGTTAGGCATCATGGCAAAATTTGGAAGCATCAAACACTTGTGACATTCCTAAAATGACAAAGGTTTCTATTGCACACAAGAAAGCAAGATTAATTAAATCTGGAGTATCAAAGGCAAACAATTCAGCTGCATAAACTTATTCCCATTCATTGCATTGTATTGCAATGAGTGGTGGCTGTTGAAGCATACCCAAATATCAGTTTGGGAGCTAAAACATACTCAAATTTTTTCTACCTCAATGCTTATAATCCTCTACTATCCCTTGTACTTCATCACTAGACTATATGTAGGAAAGCCATCTCATTGAGGGCAAGACCACATAACCATTTATCAAAAGACCCGAAACTAAGTGAATCAAGGCTAATGTTCTCTCACGAATATTAAATAACTTATGTCTATAGGACTAAGAGGGAAGTGTGCTCGAAGATTGCTTGAAGGGAAACTTGAAGGGTTTGCACGACTTTGATTTCAACTAAAGATTTATACTTTTATAGTAAAGGTTGTAGCTTCAACTCAGAAATAAGTTATTTTGATAAAAGTTAATACTTTTACAGTAAAGTTTTCACCAAACACAAATAAAATCCAACCCAAATTGAGCCGCTATATAGGACCAAAATTTGTATTTAGATAGAAACCAGAATTCTTAAACGTACCTGATCAATAAACACCTAGGCAGCTTCTAAGCACCGTAAATTCCTCACGGAGATGATGTCGCAATCTGCAATGATTTTGAGCCCTTCAAAATTTTAGATGGACATGCCTATTTCAGACTTAGATTTCGGCATGAAGGGAGGAAAATAGAATCTGTGAAGAAGGGTTTCCCTGTATTACTTTGCTAGAAATGGAAGATTGAACGAGCTAGTGACTTCCTCTCACCATGGGGGACCTTACCTTGCTCTGTTGGTATAGAAGTGATGAGATGGAGGTACATGATTACCTTTGCATGCTATATTCAAATAGGGAAGTGACTCATTTACCCCTTAATTTCCTTCACTTGCCGCGCACTAGATTTCAACTTCCCGCCAGTGACAAGTCACTCTTTTATTTCATTTCTAGGTGTAGTAGCACTCTTCTTGATGAAGAACAATTTACACTCGTACACTTTTTTCAATATATATTAAACTACTATTTTAAGATATATGATGAGTGTAGCTGACAATCGGTTGTGATTTATTTCCATTTTTTATAAACTTTTACAAAGTTTAAAAAATAAGGTGGATAAAAAGGAAAAAAACAATTATTAACAAAAACAAATTTTACACTATCAGTAGGTTTTTTTTTTTTTTTTTTTTTGTAGATTTCTTATGTGGGAGTAGCACCAATCATATATTACAATAATGAATACTCTGTCATTGTACGGGTTTATTATTTTCATGCCTAGCATATATATTTATTAATGAACCAACTTCAATAACCATTATCTTTGTGATTGAGCTATTTGCATAAGTAGATGATTATACATTTGATTGAGAAAATATAATCAATCCAATGGTCTACTGACTCACTAAAAAATGAGAAGCACAAAAGCTATCCCGAGTGCAAGAGGGTGTTGCGTAATAATTATGCCTTGTCTTAAATTCCTAATATGTTAAGTTATTCAATTTCATTTATACATCAAGGTCTATACCAACTTCAATCACCATTATCTTTGTGATTGAGCTATTTGCATAAGTAGATGATTGTACATTTGATTGTGAAAATATAATCAATCCAATGGTCTACTGACTCACTAAAAAATGAGAAGTACAAAGGTTATCCCAAGTGCAAAGGGGTGTATCATAATAATCATGCCCTGTCTTAAGTAGATGATTATCACCACTATCTTTGTAATTGAACTGTTTGCATAAGTAGATGATTGCAATAATTAAATTTGATGTTTGTATGTTTGGTTGAGAAAATAGAATCTTTCAAATGGTCTATTAACTTACTAAGAAATGAGCAGCACAAAGGTTATCCCAAGTACAGGAGGGTGTGGTGTAATAATTATGTCCTGTCTTAAATTCCTACATCATCTCATTTGGGAAAGTTGTTTACAATCAAACTAGTGTAAAATGGTGAAAAATCACAAAAATAATTAAAAATTGTGATATGTGCAATGAATGAAAGAGTACAACTGGTTCTTAAAGGGGCACTAGTCGTGAACCAGAATCATATTTTTGGATTTTTAAGTGTAACGAAAAAAAGTGAAGACTTAAATGCAAAACATACAACTAATAACTAAACTAAATTTGCTGAAATTTAGTAACTAAGAGGCAACTTACTAAACTAATTGAGGTTAATAAGACATTAAACATTAAATCTGGACTCACTAAATGCCAAATTATAAAGCAAGCTTATTAGTCAATCATTAAACATTAAATCCAAAATTAACATCTGTCTAATGAAAACTTAAAGGAGCAAGAAAAACAAGAACCATCAAGTTAAGTGTAGCATGAATTAAAATGCTCAAAGCGAATGGTTCTAAGCCAAAGCTCACAAAAATACAACCGTGCTGCCATGCTTCCACTTCCAAGACCAAAAATTCTCTTCCATTACACAAACCAGAAGAAAGAAAAGAAAAGAAGAATAAAAAGAAAACTAAGACACTTTGGCCAAAGAAAACCTCTCCTTTTATCTCCCCTTTGTGTGTGTCTAAAAGCAACAACATGTTGTGTTTCTTGTTAAAACAAATAATCCTCCATTTGCTGCTTTTTACTCGTGCATCCAAAAGTAAGAGCCATGCAAAAAAGGGAGCTGTCTTCCACTTGTGTAGCATGTGTTGCAGCTATGTTGGAGAGAAAAGGACCTGCTCGTGCATGTGTCTGCACTGAAAGCAAGATTCTCCCTAGCTCCTGATGTGTTGCATGCCTTTTTGAGAGGGAAAAAAGAGTAAACTATGTGCATTTTCTCCCCCACAAAATTCCCTTTCGTGCTTTTCTCTGAAGTGCTTCAATGTGCTGTCGCATGTGTGTCAGCAGGGAGTTTTGAGAGGAATAACTCCCCGCTGCATCATAGTAATGGCCTCTGTCCATCAAACAAAGAGACGCCTTATGTGCAAAAATTCCCTGGAAAAAAAAATCGAAATGAGGAAAAACAAATATTTATGTTTGTCAGAAATATAAACCAAGGATTGAAGAATCGGTAAATGTTGTTAATAGAATGTTGGTTCCTATAATCATAACTTGGGAATATGATTAAATTTGGAAACATCAATATAATTTTTCACCATTATATTATTAAGGCTTCCATCATTCAGCATCCCTTTTTTTGTGACAAGGGAGTGAAGGCAAAAACACCAGAATTATGATCCCCAAGGTTTTTACAAAGTTTTGTAGATAATATGGCAAGCAATTCCATATTTGAACATATCATACCAATATTTATCCTCAACCTTCATCTAGCTTAATCATGAGTGAAAAGATTACACTCATTAAACTAGCATGTAGCAACGTAACATTGGGGAAACTTGACAAGACATCAATCATCGTGAGTTTTACAGTACAAAAAATAGCTTAGCAGCTGCAATTTTTGCATGTAGTACTACTTGACTTGGACCATTTTCCCTTCAAGATCCACCAGAAATGGCTCTAATTGCAATAATCTCGTTCAACATTAGCTACTTCAGACTTCTTCAAAAATTGGAAGTCTTTTAGCTCATCAAAGTCAGATGCAAAGGTTTATTAGCAAAGCCCATACTACAAAACAGAAAATGAAATAACTCAAGTATCCCTAAATCCATACTAGATGTAGTAGCGAGCCAGGGTTCCCCTCGAGTATCATGCAGTTTAATTGCATGCTGCCCTCTGTACAGGTGGTGAAAACCATACCAGTACATAAGGGACAACCTAGAAAATAAACAAATGCAAATTCTATAACTGTTTGAAGATCATATTTATCAAGTCCCTTTAATAAGTGCACACTAAAGGGACTCTATGATATTCTGCTAATCCTGCAACCAGAATTTCAATACAATAATTAACGCATATTGTACATGTAGATGATGAAAATAAATCAGAATATTTGAGTTGTTACCTAATTCAAGAAGGTTTCTTCATCAGTGTAGAGATCTTCACCCGTGCTACCTTGAGAGTTGGAACTATCATCCAAACATGTCTCCTCTTCATCATCATTGATAAAAGGTATTTCATGGATGCTATGATCTGCATGGGCAATTAGTGAGGATGCATCCATCTGTGTGGGGTCTACATTAGTCCTGTGCAGTGGACTAACTAGTCCATCATCATCGACTTGGACCGGTATATAAGCATATCCATCATTGTCCTCTTAGTAAACATCAACGTCACTGGAATCAGATGCATCATCTTCTATCAATGGGTTTGATGGAACGTCATAAACATTTCTGTTTGTCACCTTCTACACCGCATACCAACTACCACCCAAGCTTGTATTTTGCAGATAGAACACCTGTGAAGCTTGGCATGCTAAAACAAAAGGCTCATCCTTGTATCATGTTCGCTTCATATTGATAATCATAAGATGCTCGCCCACACGTATCCCTCGTACGGGATCAGGAATGTCAAACCATTGGCACTCAAATAAGTAGACACGACGCCATTCCATGTAGTGTAATGCCAAAATATCTGTTACAACATTGTAAAACTTGACACTTTCTTATTGGTGTTCACCACTAACCAAAACACCAGAATTTTGAGTGTGACGGTGTTCTTCACGATGTCTCGTGTGAAATCGTATGTCGTTCATGATGCAAGCAGAGTATGATGCAACCCAAGGTTCAGGACCGTACGCTAGTTGATTGAGCTGAAATATTGCATATTTTAGCTATTTAAAACCAATGTATTTCAATTGCTTCGTGACATTATTTATTGGTTTTAGATGGAAAAATAATTAATAAGCATAAATTCGAGTTATGATTTTTAATTGATTAATATCATGTTTATGCTTAATTTTATAACTATGATTTAATTGGACAATATTTCCTCACATATATAATATTTTTTTTTAATTTATTTCGAGTGTAATTTTATTTCTTTATTTTCAGCTTAAATAAAATTCACGAGATCAAACGGTGAAGTTTTTTACGTAAAGTCAAGAAGCAGTTTCACGTGTTGTCTGGGGGTGCTTTCGGTGGGCTAATTGGACGTGAAAAGGAGACGAAATTGAGAAGCGGCGGAGGAGAGTGCAGGAGTGGCAAGAGTTGAGGAGAGCAAGAAGGAAGCAAGCAAGTTGACATGATCACTCCCTTGCATGCTCTCCCAGTACTTCTCCCATTCTCTGTCAGTATGGACTGTAAATCCTGAGCTTTCTGCTTATCCTTTTCATCACTTTCTTTCTCTGCTTGCATTTCTTTAAGTACGTACTCTTACTAGTCTCTCTTTCGCAATCTCATGTTATATAATTCATATTCGAAACTTCTTTCTTAAGGACTTCCAAAAGGTTTGCATTGCAGTACTCTATATCAATATTCTTGCTTTCTAACGACGATTTGTTGTGTATCCGTAGCACCCCCTTGTAAGATTTAATCGATAATTCATTGCACGAGTTCGTTTATGTTCTTGAACCATTACTCTTCGTTCATGAAAGAAGCTGCTGACATGGCCATTCCCCACTTGTTCAGATGTCCAATTAGTCTAGACTTGTTCAAAGATCCAGTCACTTTATGTACAGGCCAAACATACGACAGATCAAGCATAGAGAAATGGCTGGCTGCTGGTAATCTCACCTGTCCTGTCACAATGCAGCAGCTCCATGATCCATCCATTGTTCCCAATCACACTCTTCGCCATTTGATTGATCAGTGGCTTCATATGGGTGACCAGTTTGATCCCGATTACTTGGCAACAATTGATTCTTTAGCTTCTCTCAAATACAGCCTTGAATCTCATGAAGGCACCTTGGAAGTCAAACTCAACACATGCAGCAGAAAAGTCTCTCACGGCAGCTCACATAGAAAGCAGAAGAAAAGCAAAGCACATGCAGCCAGCCACTCAGACAGCAGAAAACTTGGACCAACCTTCACCTCAAGCTGAAATCATGGCACCTCAATGCAACTCACGGCAACTTTCACACATGCAACAAAGCAGCAGAAAACTTTGACTTGGACAGCACATGATGCAGAATTTTCGGTGGAAAGAGCAGATGATTTTCGGTGGAGGGACAGCAACTCACACCATCACTCGGCTGGAACCATCACTGGATTTTCGTTCAGTTCTATAGTTTTACTTCTCATCTTTAGTTTTTATTCTTTTCGGTTGTAGCGTTCTCTTGTTCGTTTTCATCGATTGGAGTTTGCAAGTTTTTTTTTTTTTTTTTTTTTTCTTTCGTACTTCTTTCTTTTCCGTTCAGCGTTTGGAGAGTTGGAGTGTTAGTTCCTTTTTCTTTAGTTTTGAGAACCAGGTCGGCAGTTTTCTTTATTTCTCCTCATGCCATTCCAGACCAAACGGAGTTACATTGTTTTTTTTTTTTTTTCCAAGTTTCCAGTGGGGGCTCGTTTATTGTTTTTTTTTTTTTCGTTCCTGTTAGTTTAGACACAGGCGGCAGCTTTCTTTATTTTTCTTTTCGGTTACGAGCCATTGAGTAGGCAATTTTAGTTTTTATTTTATTTTTTATTTTTACAGAACCATTTGGCAGTTTCCGCTTTTATTATTTTCATTCTAGTTTTCTTTGGTTCCAGACCTTGTTAATTACGGCAAGTTATTTTTTTTTTTTACGTTGTTGTTCTTATTTGGTTCATGTTTCATTTTTACGTTGGAGACAATTTTTCTTCATTCGTACTGTTCTTCTTCTCTATTTACATTTCCTTGTTCCATAGTTAATCGTTTTTAGTTATTTCTTTTCTTTCGGATATTTTTCTCTTTTATTTTTGGAGTAGAGCATCTTTATTTATTTTGTTATCCCTTCTTTCACTTTTATGTTCTCGTGCCATTTTTGTATTTTATTTTGATAATGTTTAATTAATTTTCATAACTTTGTGTCGAATTTTTAATTTGGGGTTTTTCAATATTTAGTGCATGCTTGTTATCTACTTTCTAATCTAGTTTAAATTCTTAATTTAGTTTTATTAATTTCTGAAGTTTAATCTATTAGTTATTCTACATTCCAATCCGACAAACAAATCTAAAAACATGAATCTAGTCCATGACTAGTAAAATTTCCATCCATTGCACATACCATTTATTTTTTCTTTCTTTGTGAAGTTTTTCACAATTTTTCAACGAGTTTAAATTTTGAGTAAACTTTCCCTGAGGAGACGATCTAGGAATTTATTCCTTATTATTACACGACATCCTCCTGCACTTGGGATAGCATTAGTGCTACTCATTTTTGAGTGAGTCAAGTTTTTGGCGCCGTTGCCGGGGAAAGTAGTTTAAATTTAAACTCGTTAATTTTTTTTTATGCTTCGCTAAACTGATGTTTCATGTCATGGGTAAGAGACAGTTCAAATAGGTTGCTTAGAGTCACATCGAGTGTTGATAGTAGTATACACAGCTTGGAGATAGATAGTTCGCCTGTCTTTTCTTTAAGTGAGTCAGGTGACGAAATTGAAGTTGAATCAGAAAACATGGCTGCACCTGCACCACGCACTCTTAAGGACTATTTGCAACCTACTCGTACCACTACACCTTCATGCATTGTTTTACCAGAAAATGCACCTAATTTCTCTATTAAGCATGGCATGATGTCAGTAATACCTCAGTTCCACGGGATGGATTCTGAGAGTCCCTACCAGCACTTGACAGATTTTGAGTTGGCTTGCGCCACATTTATCACTAGGGCTGTTACTGATGAGTTCATTAGACTTCGTTTATTTCCTTTCTCTTTAAAGGATAAAGCGAAGATTTGGTTTAATTCTTTAAGACCCAACTCTATTTCTAGTTGGTCTGATATGCAGCGTGAATTCTTACAAAAATATTTTTCCCTTTCAGAGAACTCAATTTTTGCAAGAACAAATCAGCCAATTCAATCAAAGACCTGATGAGACCTTTCAGGCCAGTTGGGAAAAATTTAAAGATTTGATGAACATCTGTCCACATCATGGTTTTGAATCTTGGAGGTTGGTGAACTATTTTTACACTGGCCTCACTCCGGAATGCAAGCAATTTGTTCAGACAATGTGCAATGGGGAGTTCTTTAGCAAGGAACCTGATGAAGCACTGTCATTTTTTGACTACCTTGCTGAGAAGCGCGCAACAGTGGAACACTCGTACTGATCGAGTTCCATCAACAGCACAGCCACTGAGGGCTATTTCTGGAGGGGGTAGATACGAGCTTAAAGGGGACACTGATGTTCAAGCCCGAATAACTGCATTGACTAGAAGACTGGAGGTCATGGAAATGGACAAAGTAAAGGCTGTGAAAGTAGCAGAGGCATGTTCTATATGTGCTGATTCAAACCATAAGACCCAAGACTGCCCAATTATGCCAGTATTTCAAGAAAGTGGGTCTGAGCAGATGCAATCAACTAACTGGGTGAATAGAGCACAGAATCAGCCTTTCTCCAACACATATAATCCAGGGTGGAGGAATCACCCAAATTTCTCATGGAGAAATGATCAACCGGGTCGGTCTCCACCACCTCAACAACAACCATTTCATCAGAGTGCTCCTCAGCATCAATATCCGTCATATCAGAATCCTCAGAGCTATCCTCCTGTAGCTCCGCCTGGATTTCAGCCTCATATGGCTGCACAGAGTTTTCAACCTTCATCATCTGCAAAGAAAACTCTAGACGACAGTATGGCACAGATGGCCAATACACTTCAACAATTCATGCAGATTCAGGCCACCACAAATAATCAAAATACTCAGGCCATAAATGAGTTGCGTGGTACTATGAACAAGATGAGCACAACCTTGAGCACCCTAGAAAAAGGGAAATTTCCAGCACAGCCTCAGCCTAATCCTCAAGTATACAGGCAGCAACAACAACAAGTGCATAATGTCTCAGGGGACGTTATTGAGACGGCGAAGGCAGTTATTACTTTGAGAAGTGGGAAAGAAGTTTCCCGACCAGAGATGCCTATAGACACACAGGTAGCTGCTCCTACACCTGAAGATGTAACGGAGACTGATGAAGTTGAGAAAGAACCAGAGGTAGTGAGACCAGAGTTGAAGAAGCCTGTGACTGTAGATGCTGAAACTACCAAGGGATACCAACCTGTGGTTCCCTATCCTCAAAGATTGGCAGCTGGCCAAAAGAACAAGTATCACAAGGAGATCCAAGAGATTTTCAAGCAAGTAAAAATCAATATTCCACTTTTGGATGCCATACAACAAGTACCTTCATATGCAAAATTTTTGAAGGACTTGTGTACAGTGAAAAGGAAGCTGAATGTAAAGAAGAAAGCCTTCCTGACGGAGCAAGTTAGTGCATTAATATTAAGCGAGACTCCTCAGAAGTTTGGAGATCCCGGCTCTCCCAACATTTCCATTATGATCGGCGAATCACGCATTGGGAGAGCTCTACTTGATTTGGGGAGTAGTGTGAACTTGCTACCGTTCTCAGTTTATGAACAGTTGGGATTGGGTGAGCTGAAAAAGACCTCCATCATGCTACAACTGGCTGACAGATCAGTTAAGGTACCAAGGGGTATTGTAGAGGACGTGTTGGTTCAGGTGGACAAATTCTACTACCCAGTGGATTTTGTAGTTCTTGATATGCAGCAGCCAGCCTCCACTATTTACCAAGCTCCTGTCATCCTTGGAAGACCATTTCTAGCTACATCAAACGCTTTGATTAATTGCAGAAGTGGAGTGTTGAAGCTTACCTTTGGGAACATGGCACTTGAGTTGAACGTTTTCAACGCTTGCAAGATGCCAACACATTTTGATGACACAAGTGAATTGAATGCTGTGGAGAGTTTGACATCAACAGAGTCTATTTGCTCAACCTCTCCTTTCTCTGATGATGATTATATTTTTCAGACATCTGAATATTTACTTGATGAGAAAATTGATCATATCAGTGAAGATGACTTTGAATTTCTTGATTATTTTGCAGATTCTTTACCACTTGAAGTACAATTTGCCGGAGCAAGATGGAAACCCCAGTTCGAAGCTCTACCACCACCAGACATGCTTAGATCTTCAGAGGAAGAAGTTCCCCGATTGGAACTAAAACCGCTTCCTCAAGATTTAAAGTATGCGTTCCTTGGACCTGAAGAAGGCACTTTTCCGGTGGTGATTTCCTCAAAACTAAATCAGAAGGAGGAAGCCAAGTTGATTGAAATATTAAGAAAGCATCGAGGCGCAATTGGTTGGACAATAGCCGACATCAAAGGCATTGATGCCGCCATATGTACCCACAGAATTCATCTTGAAGACGATGCTAAACCAGTTCGTGATGCTCAACGTAGGCTCAATCCTACCATGAAGGAAGTCGTGAAAGAGGAAGTGCTTAAGCTACTCGCAGTGGGTATCATTTACCCCATCTCAGACAGTAAGTGGGTAAGTCCAACTCAAGTGGTACCAAAAAAATCTGGTTTAACTGTCATACAAAATGAGAAAAATGAGTTGATTCCAACTCGAATGGTTACTGGCTGGAGAATGTGCATTGATTATAGAAAACTTAATTCAGCCAGTAGGAAGGATCATTTTCCTTTACCATTTTTGGATCAAATTTTGGAAAGAGTGGCTGGTAATGCATATTATTGTTTCTTGGATGGCTATTCTGGTTATTACCAAATTGCTGTAGCGCGAGGATC
>QGSO01003219.1:0-34825 GCA_011037825.1 Carya cathayensis | reverse complement strand
CATCAAGTACGGAAATAAGTGTACTTTGCTAACAATAAACAGTCACATGCAATTAGCAATACACTCAATTACCACGCAAACACTTTTACAAACAAACTTCACAGAGGCCCATCCTCGAAGGCCCTTACTACAAAATTAACAGATTCTTCTTGAGGACTGGTCATAGAGATCATCTTCATTGCATTTCATAATAGTGACAAACTATGGACTAGTTCATAATTGCTTTTTCTGCAGTTTATTATAGGTTATCTCCATTACTTTGGACATGAAGATTCTCAAGTCCTTCTTGATGAACAAGTCGATCTTAAGAATCGCAGGCTCTGTTAGGGACAAAATTGACTGGTCAAACCCATCGAAAACCTATTAATAATAATAAGGAAATAAATAAAGCCAAAAGATAAGGCATGGAAGAGATAAAGCAAGGAAGAGATCAACTAAAAAACGTTAGCTTAGACTCTTAAAAGGAAAAAACTTCACAAGGCAAGTGGGACTCAGGCAGTACTCTAAGAAAGAACATAGATCTCTATAAAGGGAGGAAATTCCTACAAATGAGGGGACTCTTCACAAGCTCTCTACGTACAAACTCCACTGTACATAGTGACTTCACCATATCTCTCTTACGAGAGGCATCGTCTTCAACCTCCTCAAACCCAAGATTTCTCCATTGTATTGAGTGATATGTGAAGTCATGAGTGATTGTAAAATCATCTATCATAATAGATTTTGCCTTCAAACAACCCCTGGAGGTAGGCTTTTATGCCTATTCATGTAAATTTTCGTGTCTCTTTTTATTTGGTTATTTATTATTATTTTATAGATGAATGACTCACTCAAAAATGAGTAGCATTAATGCTATCCCAAGTGCAGGAGGATGTCGTGTAATAATAAGGAATAAATTCCTAGATCGTCTCCTCAGGGAAAATTTACTCAAAATTTAAACTCGTTGAAAAATTGTGAAAAACTTCACAAAGAAAAAAAAAATAAATGGTATGTGCAATGGATGGAAATTTTACTAGTCATGGACTAGATTCATGTTTTTAGATTTGTTTGTCGGATTTGAATGCAGCGATGAAAAGTAAGGAATGAAAATGCATGAAACTAAATTAAAATTGCTGAAATTAATAGACTGAAATTTAAAAGAACAAGAAAAATAAATGACATTAATTTAAATAATAGGAATTAAAGATGCAAGAAAATAAATGACATTAACCTAAATAGAGGAATTACAAGTGCGAGAAAAATAAATGACAGTAATTTAAATAGACAGAAATTAAATGTGCACGGAAAATATAAGACATTAAACTGAAATTAAATAAAAACAGGAATTGTAAGGAATAAACTTGATGTTTGGAAATGGAGACTGCGTTCTCCAATCCAAAAATCTGAACTTCCAGATAAAATGATTTCTCAAATAAAATAAACGCTCTAAATAAAATGCATCCTAAAAGAAATTGAACTCTCAATTAAATTAAAATTTCAAATAAATTACACACTCAAATTGAAGTTGAGCTCTAAATAAAATAAACACTAAAAGAAATTATTTCCTAGATGAATACAAAGAAAGCTTGCTTTAACATGGAAAGAAAACTTGCTTCCTTAAGTTTCAAATTAAAGCTGTAAAATAAACTGATGCTGAATGAAAACTAAAACAGAAGCATGAAACTGAAAAATGAATTAAAATGAACAACAACTGCCGAATGAAATGAGAATGAAACTGAAAAATGAAAGCTAAGTTTTAAAGTTCTGTCTTCTCTCCTTCGTCTCCACTGCCTTGATGCTTTCTCTTCTGAGCTCTCTCCTATTTATAGGAGAGAGCATCCTACCATTTCTCAAGAGTGGGTGGCCAAACTTTGAAGAATGGTGGAGTGGGTGGCCTAACTTGGGAGTGGGTGGCCTAACTTTGAAGAATGGTGGAGTGGGTGGCCTAACTTTCTTTCTGCATGTGCTGATTTTCTGCTTGCTCCCTTGAGTTCCAGCCGTGAGTTCCATTCTCTTTTAGTATTTTATAAATGCCCTGCAGTACATAAAAAATGTATTTCTTTCAAAGGCAAATATAGAACTTTATGTGTATAAAATATTGACATCAATTAATTTGCATTCAATATTAGAATTTGATGCATAATTAAGTGTTCAATCTTTATTTGATAAAATAAATCACCCATTTAAACAACTTAATTATGCAATTCTAACCTTTTATCAATGAACATGAAGAGCACCGAATTGACGCTCAAATCATCATCATGGGTTGGGATATTCCTTAATCAGAAAATCTATTCTAGAGCCTACAATTTTAACAGACCATCCACATTGCCATGCTAGCATATTGGAAAAGACACAAAAAGCCCCACAAAATTTGGAAAAGACAAAAAAGCCCCAAGACTTAATTTCTCCTACCTACTCCTCTCCTCATTTCCCTACCTGCTTCCCTGCCCCCTTCCCCAGTTATAGCTTTCCATCGTTAAACCTATGGCCTCCTTACCATTTGCTCTTGTTGACAAAACAGATTTCTGACAAAAAAAGCATTCTTATGGTGAGTTGCATGGGACGCATTATTAGTGAAAGCAAAATTTGAAAGCTTCCATGTTGAGTTCTAGGCGATTTTCTTTCTAAAACCCTTGGGTCTTGCAATTTGTATCTTTAAGTTCTGTATATTGGAATTTATTAAATTCATTTTACATCGCTTTAGTAACCTATATATATATTTTTTGTGATTCAAGTGTTTTTTTCTTTGAGTTTCGTATATCAGTTTTACATCATTTTGTGTATAAGAATTCTTTGGCAGCATAATGAAGCTGAGCACATCATTTTGTGTATAAGTTCGCTTCTCTATTTCCGGTTGGTGGGTTTCGTTGGCTGCAACTCTAGCTTAGGACAACTTTACAAAAACAAAAGGGGAGGAAAATAAGAGTTTTCTTGTGTTTTGTCTTCTATTTTGACAGTATTTTTTAATTATTATACTTAAGTCCATAATACTGTACACGCTGGCCAGTATGGCAAGTATGTTAAAATGTAGTGTGCTCCGTAGCACTACTCTTCCTTAATTCCTCCATTCCAGCCTCAAATTTAGGCATTAGCAAAAATAATGATAAAAAATGTAACAATAATGATAAAAACTTAAATAATAGTAAAAATAAATAAATTTTAAAATAGCTTAAGAAAAAACACGCTCAAGACAACTTATATTATCAAATTTGTAGGAAAAAATCGTTTAAAAGAAGCAAGGGAAAAAAATAATACAGTAAGTTTAATACATGGAAAATAATACTCCTATCAACAAAATATATCACAAAGTGTATCCAAGAGTGTTTTAAAAAAATATATATATTTGTGTGTTTATTTTTTAATATATTTTTTAAAAATAAAGTATACATAAAAATGCTTTTAGAAAAAAACAAAAGAAAAGAAAACAATTATACATTGATCGGTACGTACTGATTAGGGGTGAGATTCAGCTGGTCCGGACTAGAGCAACCGATCGGACCGGCCATTTTAGACTGGACCGGACCCTCATTCGGTCTTGTCTCTGTCTAGGGGCTTTTCATGACCCCGTACTAGACTGAATGAAACATAAAATTTTTTTTTATTATTTATATAAATAATTGTATAAATTAATTATATAAATGTTATATAATTATTAACTAATAGTAATGTTTATGCACATGTCCAATAAGCATGTCCAGGTGTGTACTATACTTTGTAATTTTAGAGGAATAAAATTTATAAAGATAATCTAACGTGTGTCAGAACATGTCTTCAGCACACAGAGTCTAAGGTGGAATCAATAAAACTTCTACAATGTTCCCACAATGAGAAGTACAAGATTCTAAATAACAACCCTTAAGAAGAAGAAGATGCCAAATTCCTCCTCTGTCCATTATTGGTTGTAGGAAAGTGTAAAACACATCAAAATTTCTGTGTTGGCCTTTAGAATGTAATTAGAAGGACTATAATTACTAATATGATATGGTACAAAAGAATTTGCCTACAACCAAAATAATCCATGCTTTCCAATTTACATTTCCTTTTATAGGTTGATGTGTAAAATTAACACTTTGGAAAGAGGACTTTTTTTGTCTTCTTTAAACTGCTGTAGGAGGAGGAGAATATATAATCTGAAATAGGCAGTGGCAACTTAAATGGTATCCAATATACAGCCAAGTAGCAACTAGTGGGACATTTATATGTCCGAACCTGAACCAAAATTTTATCTACCATCCAAAAAGGAATTCTTACATTCCACATGCAAACCTTAAAACATGTACCAAGTATGACTATTTTAAGCCTTTTGTCTCTCTGCCTAACACTAGAATACTTTGGGAAAAAGTCAAAGCCTGCCAATCAAATTAAATTGTTGATGTATGTGTATTGTCACGCATAACAATCCATGTAATGTTGGCCTTTTTTAAATCCCTTTAGAAGGAGTAGAAGCAGTAATATTCATTTTATGCTCAAGCTCAACCTATTATCAAATAACATCAATGCTTTACAATATAAAATAGCTTGAAATTTGTATTAAAGACTGTGTTATTCTCAGATTTTGGTACCCTTTTTAAACTGCTGTAGAAGGAGGAGTAATCCAAATCTGAAATTTGTGCTAGCCATCTACAACAGCAAACATCTTACAACCAAGTATCTACTATGTTATGTATATTATATGCATCTAGATTATATTTTGTCATGTATTTTCTGCACAAGAACATATCTTACTTTTGCCATGCAAACCTAAACACAAAACCAGACTGCTATCACTTAGAACCCCAACTCTGTTCCTAACAAACATATTTTGGTAAAAGGTTAGTCGTGTTGGATATTGTAAACCAAGCATAAAAAGAATTTTCTTTTAAAACTTTTTGTAGAATGCTGGGAAGAAGTTTATGCACTGATCTTTTTTTGTTAGTATACATAACATGGCTTTAACATAACATGTTTTACATTAAAATATAAATGGTTGTTGGAAAGTGTAAAACACTTTGGAAAAGACAACGTTTTTGGGCTTTGTTAAACTGTTGTACGAGGAGAACAAGTAATCTGAAAACAGAAGGGTCTGGCATCTACAACAACATCCATATAAACAACCATGTACCAATTAACTATGTAACTCAAGAATATTAAATATCAGAAAGTACTATTTTCCCCTAGTGTAGTGGACAATATATTTTCTTAGTTTTGGCATGCTAGCCTTAAAACAAAACCAGAACTAACATTTAAACTCCAACTCTCTCTTCCTAACACCACCATACTTTTGAAATGTGGGCATGGTAACCAATCATTTTGTGAGAAAACAGATAGTGTAAAACCTCAAGTCCAAGAACTAAGTGTTTGCCTTTTTTAAAAGCCTTTAGAAGGAGTAGAAGCAGTAATATGAATTTATATGTACCTGGTTGCAGCTCCAACTTGTTGCGTAGCAGAACAGAGAAGATTGTGCTTAAATCACTCTATTTTACAGTGAGTGCTAGAACTCTGAAGTTTTAAAGGCTCTGTTGTAAGAACCTGGTTAGCAGCTCCAGTGGAAAATAAGGCGCCCAACCTCAGCAAAACCAAGTCTTCTGGAATAACATGAAGTTCTTTGTTGGATGTACATAAAACAGCATGGGAAGGCGTATGCAGTTTGTATCCTTAACACTTGAGTCTTTCTGCTCATAACATTACCAACTTTACTACGTGTTAAGCCCACATGTTGTATTTTGCACAGAGAGCCTTGCTGTGGACCCCAGCACTAGCGCCATTTCCCACTCAAAATATTGCCCCACAAACTTTTATCCCGCCCAAATATTTTCTCTCAATATGTTAAATTAACATATTATCCAACTTGCCTTTGCTTTTTTTTTTTTTTTATAATGAAATAATCCAACTTGCCTTTGCTTACCATTATGATCGGCTGCTATTACAGGGTACGATGACCATCTTATTTCAACTACCAACTCCTATTTATATATACCATATATATAACATATATATAAAAATGACTTTTCACCATATCTTAGCATGCATGCCACCTATTATTTAACAAGTACGCATCTGGTTTTGCTAAGGATGTAACTCAATATATGAAATGAATTTGCCATCAATATTGAGTTATATAAATTACAGACCTAATTTCCCATAAAGTATTGATGATCATAGTAAATTAAAATACAATTATGGTTGGTAGGCTACGATTAATTCTGTCAATTATAAATATTACACCAATTGAGCCATGAAAATTAGACAGATTGCATTTTGTAATATATATATATATATATATATATATATATATATATATATTAGAATTAAAAGCATATATATATATATATAGCATGTAATTATATATACTGGACAAGTTGTGAGTGGTAGACTTGGCTTCCTTATATTGGAGGATCATGATATGGTGGGAATTTTGATATGGAGCAAGCCCAAATGCAAAAGGTGCTACCTCCATCGACATGCTGCATAAATACATGTGCAATACACGTAGATGTAAGTTAGTGCAATCTGTAACTTTATCATTAACTCAACCAAGTCCTAATTGTTTTCTTAGAGAAGTCAGTTTAAGCACATTTATCTGCATACAGTTATATATATATATATAACTATATATACATATACCTATACCTATATATGCATAGTCAATAATGCATGAAAATGCTTAACCCATGTATATCTATGCAAAAGCTCACAAACTTAAATTTATTGGTGCTGTCATTAACATATAATACACCAGCACATTTTGGCCTTTACCCTTAAAGCCTAATTTCTAGGGTCATTAAACTCATCAATGTACCTCTTGCTTCAAAAATCTGTGTTGTAGACTGTTGCAATGAACTTAAATCTTAATAGGTGGCTCTGTTGTGTTCCTCTTTGATAAAGTATTCATCCCCATCAAGCTTGCAAAATTTTTTACCCTACATGTGCATACCAACCAGCTTTCATTTCCTGCTTTGCACCATTGCCCAATGTTTATAACCCAGCATATTTATCAGTATCCCTGATACTACCCCATGACTATGCAAATATACCATATATTATCCATCTACAGTTTTTTCATCAACTCTATCAAGTCATCCATATGCAGTTTGTGAATGCAATTTAGCCAACTACTACATGCCAGTGAATCTGATGCATCTCACAAAATATTAGCCTATATTTCAGTTACACAAATTACACATTAAGGTCATCTACCAAATTGACCTGAATTACATAATTTTTCTACAACTACATCTCCTCATTCACCCTCTTGCTGGTACTTCAAAGAAGATCAAACATCATATCTCTTCAACAACCTCCTTCCATCGACAGTCGAGGTAGGTTGACCAATCACATTATTAGCTTTAAGGTGCTACCACTTCATCTGCACACAATGGAAAATTCCACTAGGAGTATCTCTTTACTTCCATACGAAAGCTAACAAATATACTTTAACTTATTAAGTATAAATTGCCAAGCAATATTTTCCAAACTGGATGCCTATGGATTTACTATTTTATAGGCACATGTATAATGTCTTAAATGTAATCTTCACCTGTATCTCTTGCCTTTTATAAACATTAATTACTAGCTATGCTGTTTGTAACCTCAAGTCTCATCTAACAAACTTGATCTTTCTATTTAGTGCATTATAATGAAAAAACCTACCCTTGATAATTAATGTAATTAGTGTAACTACGTTTCCTTCGTATCCCTATTTTACATACAAATCTTCAACTACGATCATGCCCAATTGAGTTCCACTTGTGATACTCACATAGACTTGTGTACAATTGCCAATTTCAAAATAACTTAATTTGTAAACATCTTTTCTCCACCAATGGTCTAACCTTCTATGTATATTCACCAACTTCAACTTGTTTCATACTTTGTATGCTTAGTGTCTTCGGACAAGAGATGGAGGGGAAAATCGACCTCCAACTATGAACACATAAACTTTGGCATGGAACAAAAGCTGAACATGTACTCCATGTGTAATTAATGCCTGATGCCTTGTCATGCTTGTTTCCAACCATGTATTTACATCGACCTCGATAGTTGAAGTCATGCATTGTCTGCACATAACCCACATACACGTAGTTAGCTACAATAATACAACTAATTTATAGCAATTAGTTGATAACAACAACTTTATCTCATCATTATGACAGATAAAGTTTCACCATCGGGTGGTGTTGGAAAGTCATATATAGCCATTTGTTTATGCAATCCTAACAAACTCACTACAATATGGATTACCGTCATCATCATCTGTCTCTCCATTAAGATGATACACGGTCTCACTATCAGAGTTATCATTGGCACTTATGTCCTCCATTCCCATTTCTTCACCAAGTGGGCTATGGTCAATGAACACATCATCGTCAACTGGTTGGGACGGGTGAAGATGCGAGACGTTTTCTATATCAACGGGCAAACATTCTTCATCGAATCGGTTCAGGGGATCAAACATGGCTGCATCGACATCGAGGATAGGGGGATAGTTGTTCAGAATATTGTGCTCATCATCTTCAAATTCACCCCCTGATGACTCATCATTATCTGGGGCCACAACTACAGTAGGAATGTTGTGTGTAAACATTCCTACTTGTAACCTTTTGGACTTCCTGCCAACTTCCCCCCAAGGAGGGATCAGGCAAATAAAAGACTTGAGTTGCTTGGCACGCGAGGGCAAAATGCTCAACTTTATACCATTGCCTAACAGTATTCACTAACGTTAGGTGGTCCCTGACACGTATCCCCCTCCTCGTGTTGCCAGTTTCATACTAAGTGCATTGAAATAGATAAAACTCACGCCAACCCATGTAGCACATTTCTATAATATCATGCAACAAACCGTAGAAGTCAACTGGGGATCCCTAATGCTCACCATGAACCACAACCCCACTGTTTTGAGTGCGGCGATGCCTTTCACGCTCTTTCGTATGAAATCGAACACCATTCATTATGCATCCGGCATGAGATGCTACACAGGATCTGGACCACATGCTAATGCATATATCTCATCGGTTACCTCACTTGGGCTAACTGCACGCAGCTCTCGTATCTACCACACAAAAGAGGTACAAACGATCGGGTTATATTTGTACTAATAATTTCATATAGTGTAACGAAATGTGTTATGAAGGTATGCAAAATCTTACGCGTAATCTAAACCACGATGGAAACTGACTCTGGTGCTTACTGTCGATGTTATCAGGGTCCTCTTCTTTCATCTTGTTATAGTGCTCCCTGCTAATACAAGGGAATGGTTACAAGGCATGGGCAGATTATGTATAAATAAATGATGAACTTAATAAAAAAGCATGATGTACTTACTCAATGTATTGATCAACCTCCATGCAATTATTAAGTACATACGATCGGGCCTTGACCATTAGTGGGTCGGCTAATTTGTACGAGAAAGCTGTCCCTAATGGTCTAACCTTTTGTGAGAAAACAGATAAACTTGCCGCATTTCCCGTCTTAACTGAACCAATAAGTACATCACTATTGCGTTCCTCCCGATTATATTTCGTTTCTATATCATGGAGGTATATAGAGAAAAATGTAAGGCACTCGAGATGCACATATGCCTCTGCAATTGAGCCTTCAGGACGGGCTCTGTTGCGGACATGCTGGTTGAACTTCCCTAGATACCTCTCAAAGGGATACATCCATCTGTATTGCACGGGTCCTGCCAGTAGAGCCTCCTCTGGCAAGTGAATAGAAATGTGCAACATGATATCAAAAAAAGTTGAAGGGAATATCATTTCTAGTTTGCAAAGAATGATGGGAATATTAGCTTTAAGACGATCCAATACTGATATGTTCAAGGTTCGGGAACATAACTCTTTGAAGAACCCACTCAACTCTATCAAGGCTTGACGAACATTGGCCCGTAAGAACCCACCAATCACAACTAGCAGCAATGCTTGCAAAAAGACATGACAGTCATGGCTCTTCATTCTACTGATCTTTCTGTCACTAACATTGACACACCGGGCAATATTCGAGACAAAACCATCAGGGAATTTAACTTTTGACAACCATGCACAAAAAGCCTTTCGCTTATTTAAATTTAACATGTAGCAACCAAGGCCCATAGTTATACGATCACCATCATGTTGTAAGTGTAATTCTTTCCTTATTCCCAGGTTTGCCAAATCCCTACGTGCATTGGAAGAGTCCTTAGTTTTCCCTTCAATATTCAACAATGTTCCCAACACGTTATCGCATATGTTTTTTTCAATATGCATAACATTCAGGTTATGTCTCAAACCCAAGGATAACCAGTAGGGAAGTTAAAAAAATATGGATTTTTTTGTCCAATTTAGATGATTGGGAGTTCGTTTCCTCTCGAAGTAGATTTACCAAACTCAACATGTGACAAAAAGACTTAGTTGTTCTAGCAATTCCTTTCCATCGACCCTTGATGGTTGGAGTCTGTGCTCTTCAAACCCATTAAAACTACCTTTTTTGCGTCTCCAAGTGTGACCTAAGGGCAACCATCATCAATGACCCATGTAGCAATGCTTGCGGCCATATACCAACTATTATGAATTTGTGTCAGCTGCACAATAGGGGCATTCCAACTTGCCTTTTGTGCTCCATCCGGAAAGATTGGCGTATGCGTGGAAGTCATTGATAGTCCAAAGTAGCGCTACATGCAACGTAAAGTTTTGCCAACTGTACGCATCATAGGTAGGAATACCCTCTTCCCATAACTCCTTCAACTCATCGAGAAGAGGACGCAGGAAAACATCAATATCATTACTTGGTGACTTAGGGCTAGGGATTAGCAACGACAACATGGTGTATGGATCTTTCATGCATGACCATGGGGTCAAGTTGTAAGACACAAGCAGTACCGGCCAAATGTTGTATGGTCTACTCATGTTATTGAAAGGGTTAAACCCATCACTGGCCAAACCAAGTCTAACATTCCGAGGATCTTTGGAAAACATCTGATGTTTGCTATCAAAGTCCTTCCAAACCCTCGAATCTGATGGACGTCGCATGCATGTTGGATTGTCAACACGTCCTTCTACATGCCATCTCATGGCCTGGGCTGTCTTCTTTGACATATATAGCCTCTGCAAGCATGGCTTCAGGGGAAAATATCGAAGAATTTTTTTCAGTATCCTTCTTTGCTCATTTGTGCTTTGCTCCCACCTAGATGCTTTACATTTAGGGAATTCATTGTAGGAGGCATTTTCCTTCCAAAACAAAGCACAATCATTTGGACACACATGTATCTTTTCGTAACTAAACCCCAAGCCACGCTCCAAGCTACAGGCATCGGCATATGAGTTAGGGAATAGAGCATCTGGAAATGCCTCTTGCAAAAGCTTTATGACCAGGTCGAACAACTTCACAGTCCAACTACCAATGCTCTTGATATGAAGCAGCTTGACGATGAATGACAACTTTGAGAATGCTTACATGAAGGATAAAGTGGACGTCGTGCATTAGCTACCAACTCCTCAAAAGTAAAGTTTGTTTGAGTATTAGAGGTGGATGGTTGAGCATTTGCGTTTACATTTCCGTCATTTTGCCGATGATTTCCCATAAACGAGCCATGGCGAATGTCAGCTAACATCTCGTCTAGATCAGCTGGATAATCACTGCAATCCGATGTGTCATCTTCTTCTTCATCATAAAGGAGTAGAAAGGAAAGGATCATCTTCTCCATGGAATATCCATGATTGATAAGTTGGATCAATCCCTCTAAAGAACAAATGATTTTCGACTATACGAATGGAGTGGAAAGCTCTATTCCGACATCTTCTACATGGACACCTAATCTGATCAGTGCTAGGGCTGTGGGCTACAGCCATAGCGAGGAATTGTCTAACACCTTCTTCATACACACGGAAATGCAATCTATTATCAATATGCATCTAAGCCTTATCCATCTTATGCAGCTGACCAAGTAGTAGAAAAGAGTTTGTTAGGATATCTACAAATGGATGTGCAATAATTAGGTTACGAAACTTTTGATAGTTACACCAAAATACTGCGAGACATGTAACCTTTTTGGCCCTGAACAAGTTGGAGCTAAATATCCAACATTCACCACACAAATATACATCAAGAAATTTTCAATATAAGTGCAGATTAAGCCTATATTGCATTGTCGGAAGGAAACATGGAAGAATGCAAGATACCGTAGAAGTCAAGTTAGAAGGATCCATAATCTGCATGCTATTGTGTGGCCCATGGAGGTTTAGATGTATGTTTATGGTGATATGTGTTAGACTCGATGTATCCGGCGTCTTATAAACACGTAAATTGCCACGAACTATAACCAACATGGTTTATATATCACAACTTAAGTTCAAGGTCAATGAACTTTGGCCCATAAGTTGATAACTATATAGTTATCAACAGGTTGGTAAGGTCATTAAGCCACAACTCTCAATGTGTTGGACTTTTCCTTTCTTTTAGAACAATACTCACGTCTAACAGTGCTTGAACTAAATTATAACTAAAAATTCAAAATCCAATCTGAAATTTTGGTCATTAAAATGGCCAAGTAGTAGTAAGACTTGGGTTGGTAGCTCAAAGTGCAAGATATAGTTTTATGGGTTACGGTGTTTCTGAAGATTTGTAACCAATTTACATGTTGGTAGTGCCTTGGTGTTCGTTAAAATAATTTCAGTATTTACTGGGTTTCAATGCTGTTACCTTAGATTTGATTTTTACAAGGACAATGGTTCATGCTCAAAGAAGTAATATTCAGCAAAGGAACAAGATCAGTAAAAAAGCATGAAAGTTAATATATTTTGACGTGATACAAGCAGTACTAAAGGAGAAGGCTCCTCAGAATCTGGTGCTGTACTCGCAGTGTTTAACTGTTCTATCTAATTGTATCAGTTTTGGGTTAGTCCAGTAAAAATCAAACTTCATTATCAGTGTAGACTTAAGTTTACCCTGATGCTTTGTCTGGTGGAAACTGTCAGATTACTACTCATTAAATATGCTCAAGCTGAACCATCCAACAACTGAACCATAAATACATCATTGCAAATGAATAGATGAATGTTCCATAATTATGCATAGAAAAATGGTTCCATTAAAGACCAGCAAAAAATTTCCTGATATGGTATGTCACACTTTCTACATCATTCAGTAAATTTTAAAGGAAATAAACTTTGTTATGTACAGGTTGGGATAATCAATGATACTGTATTGTCACTAAGATCTACTGAGGTTTCCTAATAATTTGCATCTCTAAATCAATGCTAGGACACTTGGATAACTTCATTACATAAAACTTAAACAAAAAAGGTTGATAAGCTCAATTTAACCTCTATGACCAAGAAAGTGTGTGAAGAGGACAATTTAACACTACTGCACAAAGTCCTATTTTTTTTTATCATTGTTTCTTCTCGGTAATCTAATTTCTCTTGGGGGTTTGCTTGTATGTTCAAATTTTTTATGGAATTTGGATTGTGATCCGATCCAATGGGGTAGGTTTGACCATGCTTAGCAGTAGGTGGGTTTGGTCAAGTGGGGGTTGTGGTTTTTTATTTCATTATATAACCCTTTCAAAATGTATAAAGCAGTACTATTGTGTAACTAGAGTAAGTTTATTACAACAGCTAACTGTGCAATAATGAAACCAAGTCTCTAATATTAAAAATGATAATGAAAAAACCTTAGACATAGGCCAATGGATAAATGAATAAGATGCAAGAAGAAATCTTAAATGGAATCACCATATAAACCATCTGGTTTAACCATATTGGAAAACAGAAACGCATCAAATGAAAGTAAACAGTTCTAAACGAACTAGATGTCTTCAATTAGTATGGTAGAAAGGCATCAAATGATAGTAAACAGTTCTAAACCAACTAGATGTCTTCAATTAGTATGGTTAAACAATTAAACGATGGATATGCAAATCAAGTCATGAAAGAAGAGCAAAACAAAGAAACATAGTACTTAATAAAACATTTACTTACAAAGTTGAAAGCAAGAAATGCTTAACCAACAAAGCCCCCCACCGAAAACCTGAAAAGAAAACACAAAAAACATAAGTTGAAGTAACAAAAGGATTTTTAAACTTGGGATTTAATTGCATCCTAATAAATAGATTAATAAGATTTAAAACAGAAAAACATGGAAAAAGGAACAAAACAGTAGGAAAAAGGTTGAATTAAAATTTGATGGGTATAAAATCACCCACACAGAGATAGAACTAGGTATGCATAAACAGATATGATTCAGCACAAAACACTAATTTGTGTGGCGACCATATTTAGGCAAATTCATAGGGCCAATATTTTGATGTTGCCTAATAACAACTGCCCACTAAGTCTACCATCCAAATATGTTAAATTATCGTAGTGCCTGTATATTTATATGCCTCCAGTAGTTGGTTAGGTACCAGTGCATGTTTTTGCTATTATAAATATTAATGGGACAAAGGAAACACCTAGAAAATAGCATGGAGATCAAGGCTGTCCATTAATTTACGACATATATAAAAAATAAATTCTAATCTGTTGTAGTGTATTTTTAGATAGCACGAATTATGATTGGCATTGTACACCCATCAGGTGTTTAAGCTAGATTAATATGGTTTATTAATCTTTAGTAATTTATACTTTAAGCTAAGCTGTGTGAAATATACAGGTTGTTGCACCCGACCCAGAAAATTGTCCCTCTAATAGTGAACATAAAACAAAATACTAAACATGTTTGTGATTACCTTAAACCAAGGAAAAAATTAATACCTCTTCATAGCAGAAAGATCAATACAATCTGAAACCAAAATACAGGGGAATTATGATTTTGGGATATAGAAGATAACATAAACATACAGCATATATATTACAGAATAGGAAAAAATGCTGATTAAACCTTATAAACATGTTCAACAAGAGTAAAAACCTAGAAGCTTCAAACGGCACTAACTAGATTAATACAACTACAAAGGGCCAAAATGAGGGGATTGTTTTTTTAGTATGTAATCCTCCAATTGGTCCCCTGGGAAACATTTCTTAATATCTAACTGTCTATACCAGAACAAAGAAGAATAACTTAAAATCAAAAGTTGTCAATTGTCAATTCAAAGAGTGAGTATTGATGAATGAAGCTAAGTAAACAGATGTCAATATTAAGTTTTCAGTATACAAATGTAGGCATTGTAAGAAATTTGAGGAGATATATAACGTGTTTTACAAAGTAGTAAAATTAAGGAATTTGTTAAAAGTGCTGTATACATGCATATAGAAAGCCCGTGTTACAATCACGGATCTGGAGCATTGCCTTAATTATTGATGTAGGCCATTCTTACACAGTCTAATTAGGTACCAGGCATGCATCTTTGCAGTACTGATAAACTGATTTTTGTTCGTCTAGATAATAACTACCAAATGGTTGAAAACAGTTGACAATAATGATGCACGAAATTAAATCAATTACCCAGCCAACCTCAGTTACCAAAAAGAATAAAACTACAGACTGTTTGAATCCACAAGTCTGACATTACAATTCGCCTTGAAGAGAAAAAGCCTCAAAACATCCATTTGAGGCTTTCATATAAACTATTTAGGGTCTAAATTATTTGATGGGTTAAAATTTTCCAAGCTAGGAATGGGGTTGATGTATGAACTCTGCTATCTACCAAGAGCTGCCTGCTCCATAAGGCCATTTACCCTTCTGGGGAAAAAAGACATTTGAGACAAGGGAAACCAATGTGAAATGAAGAAGATAGAATTATCAGGTTCATGACAGAGGGCGTTTTGTTCCTTATCATCCAATGGGAAGCCATAAAGGAAGGCAAAAGAATTATTCACCAACAATTTGCTTGTAAATAAATAAAAAAATATAAATCAAAGATAAAAGGTAAAAAGAACACCCAAAGGGGAGAGAGGGTCAAAGCATATTGACAAAGTTAAGCCAAAGATAAAAAAGAATTTCCACCTTCTCCTCCACCCACTCTAACTACCCTTCCCTTAACTAATGATTAGCATAATCTCTTCAGCATGAAACAAAGGCTACAGACACAATGGTTAATAGATAATAGAAACCACCCTTATCTCAATAGGACTGTTGTAAATTGAAAGGATAAATTTAGAGCGTAGCGGGGCATTATAGAAATTTCGAAAGGGGAAGTTGTCATCCCCTACAGTTTTGTCACCCTAAAATGAGAAAACATGGTGGCAAAACACGGTTTGGGCTTTGTTTGGCTGTTTTAAGCAAAATCATCCAACACAGCTCTTACGGTACTAATGGTAATTGAAAAAATATAAAGTACGTTCCGTTTATTAGAATATAATTCGTAAAGAATATTAAAAGAATGATAATGGAACCAGAAAAGATAATCAGGAAAAAACCAAGACTAACATGCTCAGAACTATTGAATCCAAGTGGAAAATGGATATTCAACAGATCAATGTTTAATGAATATCTTTACACGCACACTCAAATAGAAGTTTCCCCGAAAAATATACATGGAAACAAGGTCAAACAGATCCAAGGTTGAAGGAAACTAATCAGAGTAACAAATACAAAATGGCAACCAATGGGTTCACTTGCATATAAACAAGGACTTGAGATGCCCTTTCGGATCTTAAGATAAAAGAATAAGAAGAAAGTTGGGTGTTAGAGAATTATATAATAAGCCTTCTGTTGTGATTCATGAGTTTGTATTAAAGAGACCAAAATATCATGCAAACCAGCTGAGTCTGAAATTATTATTGTTAGAAAAAATATATTGTTTAAAATATCACAGTACATGGAGAGATTTAGACGCATGAAGTTAAGTTTAACAGGAAAAACAATCAAAATCGTTGAAACAAGAATTTCGGTTTGATGGCCACATGTTAAAATATATAAAGACAAATATAAGTTTTTATCGACAATTAAAGGGAAGAACTTTGAACCATTTATCAAATGGTTGACCAAGTATCACAGTGAGTAAAAGCCATATCAAGTATCATAGTGACTACAATCCATATATGCATGCAGATGTAGTAGTTCTTTATTTAATTAGATGAACAACACAAATGTATTAACATGCAAGGCTTCAAAGTTATTCCCAAAACATAGATCAATTATTATAAACCGCCAACATGTTCCAGAAATTTTTTTTTCATCACGCCTCGAGACATATTGCAAAGCCTATCATTATAAACACCCAATATATACAGCAAGAATGTAAATCCTAAGTATCTATGCAACCACTGTTCCGGTTGCTGCTCCGCCAAGGGATCTTTGAGAAATGAGGGAAACTAACTTAAAATAACTATTTACCTAGGAAAAATAATGTAACAATACCATTATTCACCACAACTTTGTATGGATGTCAGTCCTAGCTAGAGGGTATTGTATAATAATTGCTTCATGGCCTTATACATATATAATTTTCATACATATATAACCAAACATATATAAGCTGAAAACACAAGCTGGTCTAAATTAATAAGTATTCATGAGACTTGCTCAATCTAAAAAGCAAGGTTGACAACAATATTTAATAAGATCATCCTCAATCAAGAAGGTCTAATAATATTTAAGGACGTGACATGAGACACTAATAAAAGTATCTATCCAATTAAAGGAGACAGATGACCATCTTGTATTAGCACATTACCAAGTTCTGCTAATTCACGTATTCCTATATTTTTAATCATGATTTTTGTCTCCATATATATATATATATGGATGGGAGCTAGTAAGAGGTTTTGGAGAGGGAATTTGTCATGCATCTATATACCTAGATAGCTATAGGTGGATGATTAAGGAGAAAACATGTGATTATACAATGTTCGACACTAGTGTTATGTGTACAATAGTACTGAACAGGGAATTCTTGTGAATTTTTTTTTTAATGTGATGTAATTAGGTGGGTTTCATTTAGTACCATCCTTGATCTCTCTCCGTATCATAATTTTCAAATAATTTTTTGAGAAAGCAGTAATTTACGGATGTGTAATTAATGTAAACATTTTGGTTAATATTGCCCCACAAAAGTTGAAATATTGTACAAGATAATGATTAAGCCTTTTATCTTCTCATCCACCATGTACGCCCAAATGTTCTTTTAACTTAGATATAATTTTGCAGAAGAACAAATGGAAAATGCATGTGGTAGTTATAAATGAAAATCATTGCAGAAACATAGATAACTAATCAACACAAAGTCCTCTATCTAAATAAGAGGAAATGGGCTATAAACCCTCGTTCCCAATTCTTGATTCACAGCAAAAATTACATTACACAGATTTGTGAGCAAAATATTATTTTCCAAAAGAGACAGAAATCTTACACATACATATCAAAGTCTAACATATTTTACACAAACACACCACCAATAGAGAGAGAAAACGAAGGGAGAATAGACAGAGGCTTACTGTGGCAAATGAGAGAGAGAGCGGACGCACCCATTGCGGCCTGCGGAGGTGGTTCTGGAGGGTAGGGCAATAAGTGGGAGAAAGCCCACGAAATGGCTGACTCGGATTGCCTCAGGGGGGGTTGAGGTGGCGTGTATACTGGAGAGGCAAAAATGGGGAGATATGATGTTCACGAAAGGAGAGGGAATGGTGGCATAAACAAGTCGCGAGTTGGGGGGAGGGGGGGCTGGGGAAGTAAATGGTTGGGGAAGAAAGGAAAGCAGAAAGGTAAGAAGAAAGCACAGAAAAAAGGGAGAGGTGTACAATATCGCGGGAACTTACTCGGTTTTATTTATTTCCATATTTGCGGCAGTAAGTAGTCGTGGGAAAAGCTCAAAATAGCTTGTGGCAAAAACAATTTACTCACGGTTGAATGTACCTACAATCATGTGAGGTTCTGCGATGATGAATATTTGGTGGGAAATGCCAGTACTTCTGCTGTTAAAAATTTTAAGCCATGAAGACCAATAATTATATTGAATTTTTTCCCGTTAACACAAATTGGTGGCAATAAAAAAATAAGTTTGTGGAAAAAAATGTATTTGCCAGGCAATTACTTTTTACCACTATGATCTCATGGTAAAATTCGGGTTTTGCTCCCAAGGAGAAGTTTGGTGTAAATCGAAGACTAATTGCCTCGATATTACGTCGTGGAAAAAGAACTCGTGGCAAAAATCAGTTTTTGTTGTAGTGAATCCCCGTAGTAACATAGCTGCTTCACTTCATTAAAAATTAGCCTACTTTGGTTTCCCATGTTTAGTTGGGCATACCAAGGCTTTCCACATTTTACACTTTGGGATTATTGATTTCCTCAACTTATGATTTTGGATTAGTGAAAGGATGCTATACATTTGGAAGATCTGCAATGAAGGCAACCCCTCAAGGGAAAGCAAAGGGGATTTAGACCTTAGAGACACGGAGAGAGTAGAAAAGAAAACGAATATAATAGCATTGGGTTGCATGATAATGGATCATAATAGGCCATGCACATCGTGGGCCAATATTTTAAGTGGTATGACAGTCACAACAGGCACTACACCCTACAAGAGTATTAGCATCATTTGTAGCTAAAGCTAATACATGCATAAGACATATTCACAATCATATAGAAGATGCATATAACCCAACCCAAGAGAAGATGCTAGTCATACTTGAAAACCAACATATTACCTTCTCTTTGGAGGAAGAAGAACTAATTTCTTTGCTGGTATATTTGGTTTAGTATGGTGCAAGACAATATATTAAGAAAACGTCACAATAAATAGCATAAATAAGTGCATCTAAATGGCATGGTGTTGAGCTGAAAGGTCAGATAAACAATCCCTGAGGTCATTTCTAGACCAAGGGCAGGAAGTGCTAGATGATTATTTGGTCAATCTACCTATGGTTTTGCCCATATTAAATTAACGGATGCGAACACAACTGAAAATGAACAATAGACAATATAAGAGAACAAAAAGCTTGTCGAGTACCAGAAAATGTCAATAGATCAACTTTGAAGTTTATGTCTCCAGCTCGCTATCCCTACCACAATACTCCTAAAACGGAGTGCGATTGTGATATGGGTTCTCGGAACTAAAGTCAAAATATTGATAATACGTTTGACCTTCTAGTTTAAGATCAAACTATTGATCAAACAAGTTCTTTATTAAACTACATGCTTCAATTGGAAACCCTAATTCTTTCAGTGTAGTCCCATTGATTGATTATTGCAATTTGTCTGGATCCATCCCAAACTCGCTCTTTATCCTTAACCAACTCACTTATCTGGACCTCTCAAGAAACTCATTTGGTGATTTCTCATGCCACACCAAAGCCAGTAGCACGCTACAACATTTACAAATTTTTTTTTTAGAGTTCTCTCAACTTAACAAAGCTTCCGAATTTCTTATGAAACCATGGCAAATTGGTGAAGCTAGTCTAGCTAGATGCATCACATAACAATCTTCAAGGCGTAATACCCAAATGGATGTTTAATACAAGTAAATAAGCTTCTTTTTCTCTCAACTTTTTCACATGCTATGAAAATTCTCGATATGTTCTCTGTACAAATTTAGAAATATTAGACCTTAGAAACAATAGGTTGCAAGGATCATTGCTAGTTACAATCAGATCAATTAATTATACATTTCCCTTTTGGTCGGGAATAGAGTTGCATTTCATCCAAAACCAATTGCACATTCTCCAATTTTCATATATATCATCGATCTCTCTCACAACTTTCTCTCGAAATTTGCCCACATGATACTTCCAAAAGTGGAATGCTATGAAATTATCTACTGTAAAAAAGGTTGCAAGAGATTGAGTATTCCACCATCAATTACTCAATTACACAAAAAACCAAAGGTATAAAGTTGGAATATCCAAGATAATTAAACTCATAGTCATTGATTTCTCATGCAATAGATTTAAAGGAAACGCTTTAGAAGTAGTGGAAAATTTAAAAGCACCACACATTCTCAATATTTCCAACAATGCTCTGTCCTGTCGAATGAGCCAGCAAGATGCCCACCCCACCACTTTTCGACCACAACTCAAAATCATTTTAACAATTTTCTTCCTATTCGTTTGTTTCACAAGTTCCATGCACACATGCAAACTAATAAAGATGCAGCATGCAAAAAATAGAGGTAAACATGTAGAACTTAACAACAATTTTTAATTTCTAATTTGGAACAATCTTCAATAACTCATTCACTCGTTCAAATGAAGTGTAGTGTAAACCCAATGGGACAAAGTTTAAAGAACCAAATATGGTATTTAATGATAAATGGTTTTATAAATGAAGAACTGATTCTCAACTTAATAAAGAGCTTTACGATATTGATTGAAATTCATAAGTACAGACCCCCAAAGAAAAAGAAAATTAGAAACTTTACAATAAATAAGGAATGAAACAAACTCTCTAATCGAAATCATCAACAGTAAGCTAGTTATTTGATTCCTCACCTTCTAAATCTTTATCTAGAGAATTTGAATTGCCTGCCTTTCGCGCTGGGCACCACCAACCTGAGACTCAGAACTTCCCTTCAGTTGAACCTAGTCATTGCATCCACTGGGTGAAGAAACCTTGGTTTCCTTAGCTAAGTGAAGGCCTGATAGTCTATTAGAGAGATCATTATCATCATCCTCTAAATCACTGAATGAAATGTCCTCCTCTTGTACAGGCTTTTTCTGAGCATAAACTGAAGAGCTGTATTAATATGTTCTACTTTCAACCACTTTTCAGTATTTTGTTCACCATCCATTTCTACTACTGCACTTATGATCTTAGTTGAAACATTCTCCTCAAATAACATATTCTTGCCTTGTGGCTCACTAACCAGCTTGCTACCATCTTTAGACACATCAAGAGTCTTTGTCTTGTCATTCTCCATCTGTGCATTCTTTTGTAGCTTCTGCAAAAGTACATCTCTCACCTCTACAATCTACAAAGAAGGAACGTATTTGAAGAAACATGTATTCGTTTAAAAACATAAAATATATGAAAACCGAAAGTTGCATTCCTAAAAATGTAAATGGGAAATGAATACATTATTTTTATTTTATTTTTAGTTTGCAGTTGAAAAGTAAATAAACATTCTTCAATAGCTTTCAAAAATCTTTTATGTGGAATATAATACCATCATTTTACATGGGATGCTCGTAGACCAGTGCTTCTAGACAAGACAAAAGTGAAACATTTTAAGAGTGAAATGTTTCTTTAATTAGATGCAATTGCAAACTTTTTTTTTATAAAAAAAAAAAAAAAGAGGCTAAAATGGAAGCCAAATATTTGGTAATAGTAGCTTTAAAAGTTACAACTTTAAAAATTGACTCTTTCAACAGCCGTCTCCTTCAGAGTAGTACACAAGTATGATGATTAATGAATAGTTAAAAGGCCAGTTCAAAGGAAACAGAAAGAATTAAAACATATAAACTGGAAAAGGTGACAATGTAGCCTTTTAAATAAGACAAAAACATAGCAGATCTCTACTAAAATGTACAGAGTTTATTAGAATCTCAAACATGTAATTGTCAAGCATGATGGCGCATTAACAATCCCCGTAGTAACATCATTACAAATTACCCTACTTTGGTTTCCCATATTCAATTGGGCATAACAAGGCTTTCCACATTTTACACTTTTGGGGTTGTTCTCATATGTAGTGATGCTGATAACTTAGATCTCTCAGTTTGGTTTTACCAGATTTCTATTGATGTTGAGCATGCAAA
This sequence comes from Carya cathayensis, assembly GCA_011037825.1. NCBI lineage: Eukaryota > Viridiplantae > Streptophyta > Magnoliopsida > Fagales > Juglandaceae > Carya > Carya cathayensis. Next base: position 12,260 of record QGSO01003219.1, on the reverse strand, counting down.
ATGTAGCATTTGCGTAAATATATGGCATGATGTTGTTACCGTTGCTACTTCCCTTCATAAATTCTGGTCTGTAACTTACTTTACTTTTATTATGGCATTTTTGCTTATAATTTTATTTGATGGCTTGGTATGAGAGGGATTTGATCCCAAGTCTCTTGTTCACTAGCTAGCTTAGCTGCCATCCTTATGGTTTTTTTTTTGTCCTATCTAAAGATTCCTGTTGAAGTTGCTATTTGTTATTTTCAAGCAATGGGTGCTTCTCAGAGTGGTTAAGGAGATCTCAAGAGAAACATTCAAGTTGTTATTTGTTATTTGGAAGAAACCACTCTCTGCTTAATATTGCGGAGGTAGGCAAACAGGCTTTTGGTTATATGGATAAGATGTTTATTAAAGCAAATATGCATTGGAGTTATTACCGGCTTTTGGTTATATGGATAAGATGCATATTAAATCAATGCATTGGAGTAATTATGAATGTGATTGGTAGAATAGCATCATTTTTGTTGTTTATTCTCTTTACGCACTTGTTGGTGGAATAACATCCATTTTTTAGTCTTCTATAATATCATCAACTAAACGTAGAATGCTGTTAATTACTTAGAGCTTCTAGACTATATTTGCTTCCTATATTGCGACTACTGAAAGTTTGGTAAGATCATGCTGTTATTGCTCTGCTTTTTTTCGATGCTGATGTTTTTGTTATCTGAATAAGACATATTATTGATGTATGATATTGATGTTTGGAGTAGTAAATGTATAAGAAAAATGTTAAATGTATGCATAAGAAAACTTCTAAACAACTTACTTCTCCATGTGTCAGCTATTGATGTATAGGGAATTATAAAATTTGAAATTCAAAATTTAAATTTAAAAAAAAAAACTGACAAAATGAGTCTTGTACGTAAAATTGTAAGTAAACTTATAGTACATGTATCACTGCTCAGTTTATAATGCTCCTATTATTAACAAATTTCGACAATGATTGTGTGCTTGATAGAGTAACATTGATCTATTCCAAAATTTATATGTTTTCTTTGATTATAATGTTAATTAGAACGCTTAACCATTTATAGCATGTATGTTACAGCTACAACTTTGTTTTTGTACAAATTTTTTAGCATCATAGTCATTTAATCTGCCAATATGATGTCTCCAATTGCAATCCCATGGCATGTGGCTTGGAACATTTAGCAGATCTTATGGAAAACCTTATGGAGGATGGTGCATTGGGTGGGACCTGGCTCCACCTACACTCACCATTCTTTTAAGGGTTCGGCTTAAGTCCTATTATAAAAATAACAGAAAATCTCATGTTAAGTAAACGAGTTGTTCTACGTATAAGTAAAGTCGCGTACTAATTTACATATTAATACTGATTTCTTCATATTTAATATTTAAATTACCACTGTTTTTAATAAAATCTACTTTTTGACCAATCACATTAAATTGATGTACATATTAGTGCGTAATTATACTTACAACTAGATTTTTCCTAAGTAAACTAAGGTCATGTAAAGTTATGATGGCCAAACATATGTCGTGTACATATCTACTTCTTTTCTAGAAAAAAGAAGTAGATATGTACGCTAGCCATTCCGACCGGATGGATATCTCATATCTTTGCTATACGCTAGCCACCGAAACACATTTGGAATATTGGCAAGAGCTAACTACAAAACACAAGCAAGCAAGGTATAGAAATAATGGCCAACACAAGCTACAGAAATATAGTCAGCAAAACAAGCAATTCCAAGGGTCAAGAAAACCAGTCGTAGAGAATGGAAGACCAAATGAGATTTAAAAAAATAATATGCAGAGTAAAAATGGAAGAACCCTTAGAGATCAACTTAAATAATGGAAGACCAAATGAGATTTAAAAAAATAATATGCAGAGTAAAAATGGAAGAACCCTTAGAGATCAACTTAAATAAAAGGAAAAGACTTTGAACACAGAGAGAAAAGGAGATGAAAATTTACCAATAAAAGAGTGAAAAGTGCAGAACAAAGGAAATTTACATTTACCAATATTTCAAGTTTTTGCTACTCGTTCTTCTCTATGCAAACAAGTAATTTATCAAAAAGAAAAAATAATTTTTATGAGTATAAGTCAAACCAACTGCTCCAAACGAGTTTGGCCAGTGTATAGAAAAATGGTAAATACATGTATGTTTAGTGGCCAGTGTATCCAAACTTTTTGCATTCTTGAGCCAAAACAGAAAATATCTACGCGATATTAATTTGACAACCTCTACACGTCAGTTTATTTAACAGGATATATTTCCTGTTATAAAAATAACAGGACCCAAGCCGAACCCTTCTTTTAAATACCATCTCACATAAATGTGTTGGTAGGTCATAACACAAATTCAGAGTTATTTGCGAATACAATGAATTGGGGACAAGGGGGAAGGGGTAACCACTTGAACAGTAAAAAGGCCTTGTTACTCACTCAATGTCATGATAACACACCGACCGAAAGGGAAAAACAGTTGTGCACTTTCATTTACTGGCAAATGGGGCAGTGACTCCCCTACACAGGGTGGTTGAAGGCCAATCTGATTAGGGACTGATGCAGGAGAGAATTCGAGAACAAGGCAGGTATCAAGGGAAAGACCATAAAAGGATTAGAAAAAGGGTACCAATTTTGATATTTTGGTTGCATATTCTGCCAAGTGCTCAGATAGAAAATTATTATCTCGTGAGGTACTGAACTCCCGAATGATCGCCCAAATAGTCACTGATTGTCCACTGTCCGGTGTGTGTTTTAGGCTTAGCTTCCTAACAAACCCAGTCCGCTTACATGACACCTTAAGAGAGGCCTAACCACATTTGGGCTGATATTTCAAAAAGACTAGTGAATTGTGTAATTGGAGTCCTATAAAGTAATTTATAAAGGCTAATAACTTCTCATTCCCAAATAATGTGGGAATGAATTTATTCACCACACACACTCAATATGGGTATCATGATCTTCTCTCTTAAATTCTAGACGTCCTAGTTTGGTCATTCAATCACACTTTAAGTCTCACATTTTTAGTTGATGGTGGCTTTGATACCATTTGTAATGTTGCATGGGAGGTCCAAACCACATCTAGGCTCATACTAAATAAAAACTAATCCACGATACAATTGGAACCCTTGAAATTCATTATAAAGGGAAATAATTCTTTTATTCTCAAGTAATATGAGTATCGTAGCCTACTTCATACAGCGATAAGCCAAGTCTAATCCACACCATCTAAGGGAGTCCTGTCTACTATGAGTTTTTTTTTTTTTTTTAAACTACATGTAGAGTCCACTCTTGAGGTCTTGTATCTAGTATCCTCTTCTCAAAATACTCTCAAGATGAACAAGAGATTTTCTTTAAATTTTGATTGGTGAGTATAAATTTAGATATAAATTTTTAGATTTTGAATTTTGTAATTTAAATATAATTATTTAAATAATATAGATAAAGTATTCTAAATACAATAGAATAACTCTTAAGCTATAAAGTCTTTATAGCCGGCTGGACGCGGATGCTCTTGCGCTCTGCAAAAATCACACGAGCCCGGACCCCTTTTCTCAATCGCTTGCTTTCTCCTCCACGCTCTCTCCCGCTGTCTCTGCCCCACTGCTGAAGATCAACTTCTTAGCTCACGCTATCCCTACACCTAAAAGCCAGCTCTGCCACTCTCTGCCTCTCCCGCTACCGCTCGGTCCTTCCTGCTGGAAGCAAACTCCCGCTGTCTCCCTGTCTTGCACAGCCTGAACCGATGAAGAATAACTCTCTCACACTCAGACTCCTGCATCGCTGAGAGCCCAGGTGATTTCTCTCTCTCTCTCTCTCTCTCTCTCTCTCTCTCTCTCTCTCTCTCTCTGCGTGTGCATCGCTGCATCAACAAGGACCAAGTGTTTGTGTGCGTGTGTATGGCTTTGCAACCAGCCTTGTGGTTGTGGAGGTTTACCCATTCTAACTCCTAGGTATGGCTCAATACTTGGGCAATATAAGCGATTGCAAGATCGAGTCACTGGCGCTAAAAGTTAGTTTTTATAGGTAAATTGGAGTTAAAAATTAAAGGATTGAACTCTCAACACAGCCACTACAGAGTGTTTAAACAGCCACGTCTATTGGGTAACAATGCTACAGAATTTTCTATAGTGGCCCTTAACAAACTTGAATTCACATATCTATGTATGATGTGATGACGCCACTTGAGTGGCCTTGATTTAGAAATGTTCTGTGCACTTTCTAGCCTTAGGATTTTGTGTATAGACGTAGAGAAACAATTAAGAACAAGTTAGGATCACAAAAGATCGGAAACTTTAAACTATAGAATGTGTGCCCCTTCAAATTTTCTCTCTCTTCGATTTAAAGATCGTGCAGAAAGTTGCTGCCTTTAGGAATTGAAGGATGGTGCTGTTGGGGGTTTAAAAGAAGTAGAAAACTTAGTTAACATATTGATTAAACTGCTGGAAGGGAATACAATGATTATTCATTGGAAATTGGGGATGAAATCCTAATTCTTCTTTTAAACTACTGGTGGCAACAGATGCATGGTAGGGCAATCAGATTTGCAATCTGAAGGTTTTTGCTTACCTATGGCTGCGGTAGACCTTGAGGAGAGTTTACAGTACTTTTTCCATGAGTTTCTTGATGAAGTTAGCTAAAAGCAAGCTGAGAAGGGTGCAGACTTGGGATAAAACAGAGTGTGTGCTCCTGGCAGCAATGCTAGGATTTTATAAGGGCTAAACTGGCGTGCACACCAGTTCTGGAACTCCAGTAATTGGGAGTTTTCTATTTCTGAGTTCAAATAAGTTTATTTCCTAAGTTTTTTGAGAGATGGTAGTTGGATCGATTTCATTGGTGGTCAGACCACATGCTTGGGAACTGAGCTCCCACGTGATCCGACCTATTTGATCAGAGGTTGGAACACATGGTTGATGCTCGGGAGCCGAGCTCCTATGTGATCTGATCAATTTTTGCTTCGCTTTAGGATTCAATCTTGTTAGGTTTAGGTTCATAATCATCATTTTTTGCAATTTCAGGCAAAACAATAGGGTGCTTCTGGGCGATCCGTGCTGGGTAAATTCATTCATTGCATGCTTTCCTCTTAGCTTGGTTACTGTCTTTTGTGAAAGGCATGTGAGTGAAACTGTGCAGTAGTAGTCGGGGTGCATGAAAGGAGGAAGGAAGAATCTGAAGAGGGCAGCAGAGGAAGAGAAGTTCAATCTCCAGGATGGTCAAACCATCATGCAAGTGCTGTCTCTTCGAGGTTCTAATCTCATTGAGGTACTCTGCTTTTCCTTTTCTTTTCTTTTTTTACCTCAACCGTTGCTTTTACAGTTGCCTCTCTCTGTGTGGTGTGTAAGGAATTAGTGCTAGCCAGACAAAGTTCTTAGCTTTTTGCATATGATGTTAGTTAGTTATTTGAACCTTTTATCTGCTTTGCAAACGCAGTTATGGGAATTTGGAAGCCACTGGACCTTCAAGTTACAAGTTCGAAATGGGTTTAGCAAGGTCCTTGAATCTTTCTAGGAAAGCTACTCCAAAATAACCATAATATCTGATATGGTTATGTCAGATATTAATGTTGTAACCCCAAGGGGTTGGCCTAAGTGGTGAAGGCCTTGGTCTTGGGGTCTCATTCCCTTCAAGGTCCAAGGTTCAACACCTCATGGGTGCAAACAATCCTTTGGGGCCACACCCCCTGGTGAAAAGCCAGCGATTTAACCAGTTCCGTGTAGGGAAACTTCTGAGGGTGCGGTGCACGGGACCGGGGTTTATTCTGCAGGGGTGGGTCCAAAGGGCCCTGCCTTGGAGAGGTTCCCCGACATAAAAAAAAAAAAAAAGATATTAATGTTGTTAACCATATCAGATAATATGTCAGATATTAGTTGTTAACCATATCAAATATATGGTTATTATATGGGAAAATGATAGAATTACAACCCTCCTACTACCCATTTACTACTCTTTTTCTATTTGATTTTTTTTTTTTTTTTTGTTTTACTTAATGATTAAGGAAGTGATTATTAATGAAATTATATATTTCTTTAATTTTTTCTTAGTGATTAAGGATGTTAAAAAAATACTTAAAAGAAAATGATAAAAAAATAAAAAATTTCAAATCCTTTGTAAGTAGTAAATGGGTAGTGATAGGGTAGTAAGCCTATCACTACCCTATTATCTGAATGTGGTTATTATCTCATATTAATAGTTGTTAATATGTGCAGATATTAGTAACCAATAATATTAGATAATATGTCAGATTAGTCGTTAACAATTAATATGGTTAACAACTATATTATCTGATATCTGCACAACTATATCTGCACGACTATACAACTATATCTGCAAAATATAGTTGTGCAGATATAGTTGTTAACAACTATATTATCTGATATGGCTAATAACATATATAGCTGCACATATTAGTAGCTATTAATTACTCCCCTACATGCATATACTTGTAAAACAAGTATATGCATGTACTTACAAACGTACATGTGTGCATTAAAGTCCCCATCCACGACTTGATGTGGTATGTTTGTAAGTTTTGTTTTCCTCAACTGTTACTTTTACAGTTGCCTCTCTCTGTGTGGTGTGTGAGGAATTAGTGCTAGCCTGACAAAGTTCTTAGCTTTTTGCATAAGATGTTAGTTATTTGAACCTTTTATCTGCTTTGCAAACGCAGTTATGGGAATTTGGAAGTCACTGGACTTTCAAGTTACAAGTTCAAAATGGATTTAGCAAGGTCCTCGAAGCTTTCTAGGAAAGCTACTCCAAAATGCCTTGGTCCAAAGGTCCTAACGGTTTGAATATCCCAAGCCTCATGAATTCATGATTTTCTATTTTATTTTACCATGCTTCTGCACCACCCCCCTCCCCCCCTATCTATCTATACCTAGCATTGATTAACTGACACCAAGAAGGAAAAAATAAATATATATATTTTTTTGTTTGATAATTACATTCTACATTTTGACGACCTTCCATCTGAGACTTATAGATAATTGTAAGTAAAGTGGTTCAAGCAAAATCCATAGACTACATAAAAGTGATCAGCTTGGGTGAATATTGAGCTAGATATTTTCCCAAAAAAGTTGTAATGCTGTTTCTCGATTTGTAATTCTTCTTTCTTGCCCTCCTTTTGAAGTAGTTTTGTTTCTCTCTGTACACAATATCTTTCCACCTCCAAGTTTTAATCCTGATACCTTTTATATCTATCTCTCTCAAGGTAATGGATGGGCAAGGCGAGAAATCACTGGCATTGTTTCCGGCTAAGTTTCAAAAGAGCATGTGGACAAGACGAGGTTTGCTTCACATTAAAACCTCAAAATCAGAAAATTATTGAATTCCAACTAGTTGAGTTTTATTCCAAATATATTTACCAAAAATATTTTGATGACATGGAATCTCACCAAGGCAGGGCGCATCAAACCCATCCCTAGAATGTAAACTCCAGATTAAATTTACCAAGAAAATTACCTGCCATTGTATGGAATCTGAGGGTTAAGTCATATTCTCTCCAAGAAATCTGTCGAAGTTCTACTTTTTTTTAATTCTTGTAGTCCTATGGTGGATTTTTTAAATTTCATAACCTTGTGAAAAAAATAAAGCGTTTGTATCATTGCGTTAACTCTTTGAGGGACCTTAAACTCTATCATGGTATTGGTAACTACCAGTTTTTTCTTGAGGGGAACTGGGTTAACAAAAGTAGGGATCAAAACGAATGGTAGTTCACTGGGTCTGTATCTACGCTAGAGGTGCTGGACTCAAACCAGCATGAATTCCTTGAGTGTGTGTTGTTTTTTTTTTTTTTTTGTCTATTTAAAAGTATGTTCAGGGCCTCTTGACCATTCATTATTGATGGCAAGGAGCTCTCAAAAAAGAATCAGGACTCTATTTCTATTAGAGTATTTAGATATCACATATCCATACTTGTATAGAAAAGAAAAGATATAGCAAATTCCCATTTATTTTTGTTACTAAAGATGGTCCGAAGTGATTGAATGTATGGAAGATGGTGGAGGGGTGGGAGAGCTGTTAGATGATTTATTATTTTTTTGTTGTGATATTCTTGTAGGATCTTATCAAGAATAAATAATGAAATAGAGTAGCTCTTTCAATGTACAAGTAGTTTTGTTGTGGTTGACATATGTGGAAAGGAAAAGGCTCTGGAATCAGGTAGCAAGGTGGCATGCCTTGTGTCCCAAGTTCTCTTTTATGAACAAGTTCGCCCTCTTCAGAAATCTCCAGAGTGGTGAGTTTTGATCTTCACATGTTAACAACTGCAACTGATAAAATTATACTTGTTTAACCAATTAATTATGCAAACCTCATGAGGATGACGTGGATTGTGAAAGCTTGATGTAACTGAATCAGTTAAATAATAGTAGCAATAGCAGTTCGTTTTTTCAATGTTCTCACTGGGAAACAGAAGCAAGGAAGCTTCTCTGAATCATTCCATGTTTCCTATTTTTATGTTGCTGGTATTTTTCTTCCCTCAACGCAGGCCCAAAATTTTCAAATCTACACATTTGGAGGATTCTAGTGGAAGTTTGCGTGGGAAGACCTCCCAGCAAGAAGAGGATGAGCTTGAATCTAGTGATGAGGAAGGACTTCCCCCAATAGAGGTCAATACTAACAGAATCAAACCCTTTGAACTTCTATCAGATTTGGGCTCAGATAGAGATTCTTAAGTTTTTAAATGTGAGACAAAAAGCATCATTGCAAGAGTTGCACATGCATCACAAAATATGAGGATGGGACAGACTTTTGCATTAACATCCCAAATTCTTGTCCAGTTTGCACGATGGCATTTTTGTAGAATTGAGTACGTAGTCAAGTGTTGAGACCTAAAACACACATGAAATATGAGTCTCAACAAGTTGGTTTGAAATATTTTTTTGAAGTGCAATTTACATTTATTCTTTCAAGCAATTCGCCTCACTTATTATAATGTGCAGACCGCATGATCATTGACAAAAACGTTAGAATCGGGAAGAATGTTGTTATTGCAAACTCAGAGGTAGGATTGTTTACCCCATTTAGAGAAGGTGATAAGGAGGACTCCAGGGATAATACTCCAGTTGTAACTCTCCATCCTAAATCAATGATCTTATGATATTGTAGCTTTTTGGGGCCCGCACTTTGTTTCTGTTTATGATGTGGAATTGCAGGCTGTATATGAGGCTGATATATCTTCTGGAGGGGTTTTAAACACTTGTTTTTGTTATATAACAAACTGTCTACATTCCATCGGCCGTCGATTAGTGATTAGTCTAAACTCGTGCGCTGACCTTGGGACGTCTGTCCAACGTTTGTTCTACTCTCTTCTTTGCCGTATCCCCGGCCCCTAATTTCACTATACTTCTAAAATAGCTCTATGCGCTTTTATTTTTTTATATTTTATGTTATTTATTTATTTATTATTTCTAAAATAGCATATTTCTAATGAATATGCTCCTAGCGGGGTAACAGAAGCAACGTGATTAAGGTTGCAAAAAGATGATGCATTTAGGATTAAAAAGAAAGAATGCATGCATGGGCACATATGAATTCCATGGGTTCAGTTTTAATGAACATTTTTATTCTTTTATATTTATTTTTACAAGGATTTATGTCATAGATATAGGGTAAGTGTTCTTTTATAGTCTCTGTTAGGCTCATAAAGAAATTGTATAAAATTAAACACACAAACTGTCATAATTTTATATGATATATTAGATCTATTTTATAATAAAAATAATTTTATAATATTTATCAATATCTAGATTAATTTTTGTGGGATCTCTTTACGGCTAAAATATTTATCAATTAAGATACAACGATATTTTGTCATAGATTAGAGTTAACATTATTGATGCTATTTTGTCTTTATATATAGCTTAGAAGAAACGTTGGAATATCATTATTAATTAATTAATGCAAGTTTCCCATGGTCTCTACCTTCTAAAATGCGTTATTAGGGGTGTAACCGGTTCGGTTTTGGACAAAATTTAGGACCGAACCGGTATGTACCGATTTTGTATTTTTCAAAATCGATTACGCACCAGTTACCCTCCTAAACCGGTACTCCGGTTTTACCGATTTCCGGTTCGGTTCGGTCCGGTTTTATCGGTTTTAATGTATTATGTTATATATTATATAATATAGTATATTATAGTATATAATACTATAGTGATAATATATTGTAGTATATTATAATATATATTATAATTGTATTATAGACTATAATGATATATTATAGTATATTATAATATATAGTGATATAGTATTAGTATAACTATTAATATGCACTATATAATATTAGTATAACTATTAATACAATAAGCAAAATGATAAAAGATTTTAAAATTTAATGCTATATTAATTAGTAATTTATCATATAATACAAAACTATTTTATATATAGTTATATATTATATATAAATATTATATACAATATAAAAAATTTATATATATAAATCGGTCCGGTCCGGTCCGGTTTTAGAAAAAGAAAAATTGAAACCGGACCGATTTTGACCGGTTTTAAGAAAACTAAAACCGGTACCGGACCGAACCAACCTTGGAACCGGACCGTGCCACTGGTTAGGTCCAGTCCGGTCCAGATTACCGATTTATCGATTTTTTTTTACACCCCTATGCGTTATGAACTTTCCAAGTCTTCTCCTCCTCTTATCCCCAACTTATTGACTTTATTTTATTTTATTTTTATAAAATTTCATTAGCAGTTTTCAATTTGTAGTTTTTTTGTTCTTTTTTTCTTTTTTAAAGTAAAATAAGCATCCTTTTGGCGATATGGACGACTACGACTATTAGAAGAAAGTTTTGTATGGCACTTTTTTATTTGTCTCTGTTGGCCACAATGCATTGCATTACGAGGTTGCAGAGAATTTTTACATGGATTTTACACAAGTTCTCTACTAAGTTACATGCATGCTTCAATCTCTTGTCTCTTGATTATCTCAATTTCTTTGGGTACATCCCAATTTGGCTCTTTATCCTAATTCAACTCACTTATCTGAACCTTTGGGGGAATTCATTTAACGATGTATCATGCCTCACCAAATTACTCTGTTCTACTATTGCTCTTCTACATTTACAAATATTATTTTTGAGTTTTTCTCAACTTAACAAAGTTTCCGTATTTCTTATGAAACTAGGAAAAACTAGGAATATATATATATATATATTATAACAAGTTTATAGCGGGCTTTGGAAATTTTGAAATACTCTTACCTAATCTGACCTTGAGAACAACAGTCTACAATGACCATTCTCGATACCTCTAGTTCCTCCCAAACTTAATCTACAAGAGATAGACCTTGAGAATAATAGCTCGCAAAGACCTCTCTCTCCCAAGTCTATCACCATCTATTTGAATACAAATTCTCATTTTTTCCAGCAATGCCCTCTCCAATCATATTCCATCATTAATGTTGGAGAACTTGATAGAAATGGAATCATTGGACTTTTCGCAAAACAAATTTTTTGGAGAAATATCTCAAAACCCACCCAACTTTTCTTTCCTGACAACTTCTTCGACAAGCTCATCAATTTCCTCTTCCCGGCAGGGACCACCAAATTCGGTTCAAACCAAAACCCAATCACACCCATTCTCTCCACTACTCCTAAAACCTAAATGCCCGCTAAAATGGCCCCTCGAGGTGTGCGGTGAATGCGATTTCGAATTGGACTATTTTCCTCAAAACTAGCGTTCCAGCAAAAAAAAAAAAAGAAAAAAAAAAAGTGTGGGGTGTTGGGTGGTAAACAGTGGTTGATCTATCGCAAAACTTGATCATCGAGCCAAATCGAGACAGTTTTTAGATTACCAAACTCAGTTCAACTCAAAAAATACAAGTTTAGGCACGAGATTTTTATCATATTATTATTCAAACTCAATATTGTATCGAAAACAAAGTCAAGCTCGATCCAATAACGACATATACTATAGATAAAAGTAATTCTAATATTTAACTATGTAAGACTATATATATGTTATTAGCATTTTATATAATATACCCATTACAATTATATCTAACTAGTAATTATAGTAATATTGTAGTTGACTTGTAATGTATGTTTTGAGTCAAAGTTATAATGTCTGTTATTAAATAAATGCAATATGTTTTATAAAAAAACAAAACAAAAGGTAATTATAGTAATTATAATAGTATTTGGCTCGGATGTGTGGATGATAAAATGGTCATGATTAAAAGAGCGATGAATAATATTATTCCTCTTAAATTTGTATTAAATCTTCTGTTTTATTT
>QGSO01003218.1:0-18510 GCA_011037825.1 Carya cathayensis | reverse complement strand
GTCTAAAGGAGTAGGCAATCGAAAAGAAGAGTTCGCAATCGAAAAGAAGAGTTAAGCAAGGATTTTAATTTCCTATTCTCTTGCTTTATTGCTCCTATCTTCATGTTGGACTCCAAAAGAAGTTGCTGAAAGATATAAATTTTCTCATTGAGTTTGTCAACATCAAAAGTTTTGGATTATAGTCTCTAAAAAAATGCGACAATGGTTGATGAGTATCGGGTGCCGAGACTCACAAGCTCGTAGATAGCATCAATATCTGACTTATTAGTCAGATTATTATTGTATTGCAGTATAGCACCTACGGTAGAAGCAGAAACAACTGGTGAACAAGGTGTAGAATACCTCATATATTGGTCACGAGAAGATTGTTGGGCTATTGTAGAGTAAGAATGCAGAAAGAGATTGCAGAGTAAGAATGCAGACTAATTACAGAAGATGGGATGCGAATGAAGATGAGCTGAATATTTCTTTTATAGAGAAAATTATGAAAGAAAGACAAAATTATATATATTGATTGAGGATACGCTAAACACAGATATCCTACAGTTATTTACTAGGCTGTGAAATTAAAAGCAGTTTGCCCATACTCTCTTTAAAGTTGGACTTTTTCAAATATCCACGGCAATATTAAATGCAGTTTGTTATTATTTTCTAAGTATTTGGACTTCTTCAAATATCCGTTGCTGCTGATCCTGAAGATCACGGGCATACTGTTTTAGCGTCTTATTCTCCTCCTTCAGTTTCTTGTTCTTACGACTCTTCACAGAGAGTTTCTAACGCAATTAAGATATTTGATTATTGAGTTGGTTAACCTCATTCAGTTTAGCTAATAACCTCCGAGATATGGTCATACCAGAGGAAAAATATTGAGCACTAAGAAATCTTGATTCTGGAACAATATCAGAATAAATCCTTCCAGAAAAATGAATCTCTGCTCCTATCATAAGAGTAACATCTTCAGGTGAGTAAAAAGAAGGACAAATCATCTCTATTGCTTAACAGCATCTCTCTATAAGAGATAAGAGATGTAGAATCATACCCTGTGGCGTCTGACAGCTACAAAATATCTATTAAATCTTGCGGTGCTTGTCTGGTTTAAAAAGGTGGCCACAGTTTTTGTTGAATATGGAGGTTGGCAGCTTAATTTTGATGACTTCTCCACTAACTATGTTATTTACAAAAACTCCAGAAGAGCACAACTCCAGAAAATTAGTGAATTTAATGTTAAAACGATCTTGAATCAATATGGCGAATTTGTTTACCAAAACATTACCAACTGCATCATTTAAAGAGTTGGTACACAATATTGAGACGCATCAACTAAAGACCTTTTACTATAAAGTCTTGAAGAACTTTTATATGGACAAAGTTCATCCCATGAGTACTCTAATGGTTCTTCGATCATTTGATGTGCAGAAAGACCCATTTCGTCCTTGTGAAGATGATGAAGAAATTCTTGGTCTTGAAGTACCTTATCCCAGTGCAATTAAAACTCTAATATATTTTGAAAATTACACTCAATCTGATATTGCATTTTCAGTTAATTTACTTATAAGATATAGTTATGCACCAACTCAAAGACATTAGAGTGATATTAAACATGTCATTCGTTACCTCCGAGGTACGATTGATATGAAATTATTTTATTAACATGGATCAAGTCCACAATTAGTTGGATATGTAGATGCAGGTTATCTTTCAGATTCACACAGAAAGATCATTGCGTTTCATGAGAAGAAATGTGAAATTGATGTCAAGCAGATATGATTAAGTGATAATTTGGCAGATTTATTCACTAAGGCATTACCAACTACCTTAGTGAATAAAACCTATCAAAATATGGCAGATTTAAGAAGATTGTGCAGAATATTGGAATGCGAAGATTTCAAAATCTATCATAATGCACTTTTCAGGGGGAGTAAATGTTTTGAAAACTAGTGCCAATTGTACTCTTTTTCCTTCGCTAAGGTTTTTTCCCATTGGGTTTTCCTTTGCAAGGTTTTAATGAGACAATCCTAAAGCGTTTGGCAGTACACATGAATGCTGTACTCTTTTTACTTCGCCATTGGTTTTTTTTCCCACAGGGTTTTTCCTTGGCAAAGTTTTAACGAGGCATATTCTTTACATGTGGTCATCCAAAGAGGGAGTGCTATAAACTGACTTGTATGACCACATTTAGCCATCATAATTGACCATCCTTAACCGTCAATTATGATGGCCCATAGTTGTCATAATTGACCGTCCGTAGCCGTCAATTATAACGGCCCGTAGTCGTCAATTTTGACTACCCATAGTCGTCAATTTTGACTGCTCATAGTCGTTATAATTGACTGTCTTTAGCCGTCAATTATAACGGCTAAGACCTCTTTTGTACTCCTATATATATGGGTATCCTTCAAGACTTTCATAATGGAATTCTAAAACGCTTCTCTCTCATGTTCAAGATCTCTCTCTCTTTCCTTGTATCTCTCTGTCTTTCCTTCTCTCTCTTTTCATTAGTTTCATAACAAATTGGTCATTTTTTGAAAAAATAATGAGATTTGATTAATGGAAATATGTGGACCATTTTCTAAAAAATGGGTGGATTTTATGTTGAGCCATTTTTTAGGAAAATGATAGATGTTTTAATGGATTGGATATGTTTTTTTGAGCCAAATTGGGATTTTAGCGTGCGTTGAAAAATATTCATTTTCGAGAAAAATGATTTTCGACTCTCATGCATCTGTCATCATGTGCATACATATTGTTAGTGCATGAATATATTTTTATTTTGTGAGCTGTTTAGATTATTGCTTACCTGCAGTACTGTCTCCTGGTACCGTAGAATTTGATGCAGATGGCGAGGAGGTTGAGCCTAAGGTTGCGGCTCCCCCAGATGAGTGATTTGATATCACTTGATCATATATCGGGATTTGTTTCCCGCTTGTCGATCTTGCATTGTGGTTTCATTATGTTTTCATTGGATAACTATAATACTTTAGAAATACTTTTATTTAAGCAAATTTGTATTTAAACAATTCTGGTACTTAGTTGATAAACTTCAACTTATCCACTGCGTTTTTTGTTTTACACGTGCTGCATGTGCACACACTTAACACTTGTCGTTAGGTGTGTTGCCTAGACGACTAACACAAGAGGGGGGTGAATTGAATTG
This sequence comes from Carya cathayensis, assembly GCA_011037825.1. NCBI lineage: Eukaryota > Viridiplantae > Streptophyta > Magnoliopsida > Fagales > Juglandaceae > Carya > Carya cathayensis. The sequence goes on along the minus strand of QGSO01003218.1, from coordinate 15,356 downwards.
TATTTAAAAAAAATAACAATTATAAATCAAATATACTATATAAAATATAAATAAAATATGAAACAACAATAAATATAAAGAGTAAGGGTAAGAGAGAAGCAAACTCAATATGTTAACGAGGTTCGGCCCCACTGCCTACGTTCTCGCCTCAAGCTACCCCTTAAGGATCCCCAAATTCATTATTCAACTTCGTTCAGGTGGAAATAAAAACCAATTACACCTTTGAACAACACCGCTACAAAGGATCTATGTAGAACACCCTCTACACTTGCAATCACCTTACACGTGGTGATTCAACTATTCCCTGTGTAGAACACTTTCTACACTCACAAGGGTTATACACACCCTTTTACTGATATAAGAGCTGATAATTGATAGGTTATCAGAAAACACTTCTCAATGAGTGAAATAAGAACAATACAGCGCAAACTATATCTTTCATAAAATGAACAAGGTTTAAGACTCAATGCTTAGAGAAGAGAAAATGAATGTTGTATGCTCTTGGTGTTGTCAATGTAAAGCTCTCAAATGATCTATTTATAGGCATATGAGACTTCATATTCAAATTTAAAAAGATTCACAAATCAAAGACAACACCATTCACTTTTCAAAAATTTCAAACCTAATCTTTTTACTTTTTGCATATGATGAAAAGAGCACACTTTACTTTTCAAATTCTTCAAACAAAATCATCTACATTTTTCATAAGTCAAAAAGACTATCAATTACTTTTGAAAAAAATTCAAATAAAGCATGCACATGTAAAAGATGACAATCAATTGTGACACCCCGTTTTTACGTGTATTTTCACTGAAGAAATATTTTAATTAAATATTTTATAGTGCTTGTATTTTAAATAATCGGGTTATAATTAGTTTTTATTGGCTGTTGAATTTAAATTGCCGTTTAATTGATTTTAGCTCGTTTTTATTTTCAAAAAATTTAACAGTTGGTTTTTGCTAGTTATTTAATTTATTTTAGCTTGACGTTGTGTTTAAAATATTTTCTTGGTGTTTATTTATTTATTTGATGTAGTGTTTAAATTATTTTAATCGTTTTATGTTTTTTATATCGTTTTCGGCTGATCAGTCTTTGCACGTCCGATGTGAGGACTGGATCTTATTTGTTTTCTTCAATCTTTTCTTTTCCTCTTCTTTTTATTTTTCTCCTCTTTCTTTTTTCTTTTTTCTTTTTTTTCCCTTTTTTCTTTTTCCTCTCCTCTCTCCCGCTCGGTCTCTCTCTCCCCGCGTCTCTCTTTTTCTCTCTCTCTCCTCACCCATGCACAACCGGCCACCACCCCAGGTCCACCGTTCGCCGGCGCCGTGGTCGACACTGCCCCTACCGGTCGACTCCCCTCCGGCCGGTGATCATCCCCTCCGATTCCCAGCCCCAACCGGCCGGCCGTTTGTCCGGAAAACGCCCAACAAGCCGCACGGCTTTTGGCTCGATCCGCCGCCGTCGTTCCACCTCCGGCCACCACCTCTTCACCACTTCATCCTCGACTCCTTGCCATCATAACCCACCCATCCCCGGCCTCAAACGGTCACCGGAGCGGCTCCCACGAGCTCAACTCCGATTTGCCCTTTTTTCGCTTCTACCGGCGTTTTCGCCGCCACCCACGGCCAAAACTCACTTCCACTAGCTTCATAAACATCCCTAAGCCATTCCCTATCAATTTGGTGTCTTGGTTCTTCCCCGTTCAAAAGTGGGTATTTTGCGACCCACGGGAACAGTGCATTTGCACTGTTACGTTGCTTTCGCATCGCCGTTTGCTTCACGCCGAACCTTCTAAAAATCCTTTTTAGCGCTGTAAGTATTTTCCCAAGCTTCGTTTTAGATTTAATATATTATTGCCTTTACAATAAATTATTTGGCTGGTTTGCTGATTCCGGACTGAGTCCGAGGAGTTCGGGGGTCGGATGGATGGAGGATGGAGTTGCCTGAATTGTTGTTTTATGGTTGATTGTATTTGTCGAGCATTGAAATTTGCCTTTACATGGTGCATGCACGTGTATTTTATTTTAATTGGAAAAATTCCTGTTTTATTGGCGTAAATCGATTTTTGGGTGTATGTGTCTCACGAGCCCAAGCCGGGATGGGTTAATATCTCGGTGGAGCTCCTCTGGTCACTCGGGAGCGTAAAATACTGAGTGACGTCCCCTGAGTTGTCGTTGGACGACGGGAGCGGGACTAGGGGGTGCTTGGCTACGTACGCGCGAGAGGCGTGGAACCGGGCATCGCCCTACTCACCGACTCCGTGGCCCCTCTGCTGGCGGGGACTAGAGGATGTTTGGCTACGTACGCGCGAGAGGCGCGGAACTGGACATCGCTCGTTAGAGGATGCTTGGCTACGTACGCGCGAGAGGCGCGGAACCGGGCATCGCTTGATATGAAGCCAGGGCTTGCGGATGACCCCTAGGGGAGGTCATGGTGCATTCGATTAAGGAAAAAATGGAAAATGGTTTTGAGTTTGGTTTTGGGCCATTATGTGAGATAATGGCGAGATATGATTTAAAGGAAAGGTTTTGGGCCAAATGTGACTTTTGGCGTGTGTGGAAAAATATGGTTTTGGGGACATGTGCATTGGGCATAATTCATGCATATTGTTTGGGTTTTAATAAGTTTATATCTTGCGTTGTTTGGATTTTACTTACCTGCGGTACTATTTTTGGTGCCGTAGATTTTGATGCAGATCTTGATGATGAGGAGGTTGAGCCTGAGGAGGCGGCTCCGCCGGAGGAGTAGCTGGATGATCTTTAATTATTATATGTTTAGCGATGTTTTTATTAATATGTATTTGGTTTTGAAACGATGTTGAACTTGTAATATTTTAGTATGTATGTTTGTATCTGGTTTGTATTAACGGAGGAAAAATTCTGGTACTTAAGTATATGACTTGTCTAACCGCTGCGTGTTTTTATTTGTATACAAATTGCTCGTGCACACACTTCTGGCACTTGGCGAGGGGATGCGTGACCCGTGTTGTCATCATCCCGATGCCTCGACTTCCGCGTGGCTGCATGCGGGGGTTGGGGGCGTCACAGGTGGTATCAGAGCTGTTTGGCTCTGGGTAAAACCACAAGTCCCATAGGAACGGTACCAGAATGTTTTTTTTAAAGTGGTGTTTTAAAGAGTTTGTTTTAATTGGAGCTTGTTCTTGTTTTTAATTATCTTATATATATATGTGTATGTGCTTGTTTTATCGTTGGTTGGTTTTGCTTTTATGTTTGTTTTATCCGATGTTTAAACGGGGTCGAAGGTTGTGTTTTGGCAGGAAAATGGTGAGACCACGGAGGCCTTCTGGGGAACCCCAGGATGAGTTGCCAAGAGGCGATGGGAACTTCGCCATGGCTCGAGCGCTAAACCGTTTGACGGAATATTTACAACGAGGCGAGCAAAGTAGAGAGGCTCAAACCAATGAATTAAACAGACTGACTGAATATCTACAGCGAGGGGAACAGAGCAGAGCGGCGCAGGCTGGTTGCACTTATGAGCGTTTCTTAGCGCACCGTACCCCTGCTTTTACAGGAGAAGAAGATCCACTTAGAGCTGGGAAGTGGATCAGAGATATAGAGAAAACTTTTGAAGTTTGTGGTTGCACGGAGGCACAACAAGTGCTCTATGCAAGTTATTTGTTGCAGGGTACTGCTTCCGAATGGTGGGAGACAAAAAGAGAAATGCTGATGTTAGAATTGGGATCCTTCGCCGCAGTGACTTGGGAGCGGTTTAAAAAGGAATTTAATGATCGGTTCTTTCCTGCACATGAGGCGGCAAAAAGCTAGAGAATTTTCTAGCCTGGTTCAAGGAAATATGACAGTAGAACAATATGCCCGAAAATTTGTGGAGCTTGGGCGATTTGCTCCTCATCTGATAGCCTCGGAGGAGATGCAAGCTGAGCGCTTCCAAGAGGGTCTGCGACCCGAGATACGCCGGATGGTGGTTTGCCTCCGGATTACTGTCTTCCAAGAGTTGGTTGATTTGGCTATCATTGCAGAGCGAGAAATTAATTTGAGCATGGGCTCCCCTACCAGTCAGAAAAGGCGGAGCTTTACTGGAGAAGGAAGTAGCTCTGGCTCACCTCAGAAATTCATACAGCGGACCGGGGCCCGACCACAAGCAGCCTCAGGAGTCCGTATAGGAGGTTGGATACCCGTTTGCGGAAGATGCAATAGAGCCCATGAAGGGGAGTGTTGGCAAAGTGGTAGGATCCAGTGTTATCACTGTGGCCAAGAGGGACATTTAGCTCGCGTGTGTCCTAATAGAGTTCAAGAGAGCCGTGGAGGACGACGTGGTGGAAGGTCTAATCAGAGACAAGTAGCGCAGGCTCGGGTATATGCTGTTACCCCAGGGGAGGTGGATGATGAGGTACCAGCGACCCACGATGCTGGAGTGATTACAGGTATGGTTCTAAACTAATTTCTGGATTTGATGTTTGGTTTGGTTTTTCTTTATTTTGGATTTCATGGGTATGTGTGGTTGGTTCAGGAAGGGTGCGGTTGTATGATTTTTATGCTTGCACATTATTTGATTCGGGTGCATCTCAGTCATTTGTGTCTTCTACGTTCGCTCGGATATGTAATTTGGTTACGGGACCCCTACCAAAATCTTTAGTAGTGAGCCTTCCAAATGGTGAAATGGTTTGTTGTTCTAAAGTTACATTGGGTTGTCCCTTGGATTTTGGTAGAAGAACACTTGATGCCGACTTAGTTGTATTCAAGTTGTTGGGATTTGATATTATTCTCGGCATGGATTGGTTGTATCGGTATTGTGCAAGTATTAATTGTAGAAGCCGTGTAATCAGCTTTCAGCTCCCAGATGGCGAATATCTAGAGTTTGTGGGGAGTAAATTAAAAGAAAAGCCGATGGTTATATCGGCAATCCAAGCGAAGAGAGATATTGCTTGTGGAGCGGACGCCTTTTTAGTTCAAGTGGTGTCTACGCCAATTGGGAAAAAGTCTTTATCAGATATTCCAGTTGTAGCAGAATTTCCCGATGTGTTTGTAGATGATTTTCTGGGGTTACCTCCAGTCCGTGAGTTTGAGTTCGTAATTGATTTAGAACCTGGGGCAGCTCCTGTCCATAAAGCCCCTTACCGTATGGCACCAGCTGAGCTGAAGGAGTTGAAAGTCCAGTTACAGGAGTTGTTAGACAAGGGATTTATTCAGCCAAGCACGTCGCCTTGGGGTGCACTAGTTTTATTTGTTAAAAAGAAAGATGGCACTCTTAGAATGTGTATTGATTATCGGGAACTTAATAAAGTGACCATCAAGAATAAATATCCTCTCCCAAGAATTGACGATTTATTTGATCAGCTTCAAGGAGCAGCTATCTTTTCGAAGATTGACTTGAGATCAGGATATTATCAGCTGCGAATAAGAGATAGAGATATACCCAAGACTGCTTTTCGATCAAGATATGGGCATTATGAATTTAAAGTGATGCCTTTTGGGTTGGCTAATGCCCCCGCAGCTTTCATGGATCTGATGAATCGGGTTTTTCGGCCTTACTTGGATTCTTTCGTGGTGGTCTTCATTGATGATATTTTAATTTATTCTCAGAATATTGAAGAGCATGCTTATCACCTTCGCTTAGTGCTTGGGAAGTTACAAGAGCACCAACTGTATGTGAAGCTTAGCAAATGTGAGTTTTGGTTGGAAGAAGTTAAATTTCTCGGACATGTAATTTCCCGAGGTGGTGTAGCAGTTGATCCCAGTAAGGTGGAAGCTATTTTATCATGGCAGCGTCCTTCGACTGTGCGCGAGATTAGAAGTTTCTTGGGTCTTGCTAGATACTATAGAAGATTTGTGGAGGGATTTTCCCGTTTATCCGGACCTCTCACCGCTTTGACGAGGAAGAATGCAGAGTTTGTTTGGTCAGACAAGTGCGAGAGGAGTTTCCAGGAATTGAAGAACAGATTGACAACTGCGCCAGTATTAGCACTTCCAGAACCACATAAGCCGTTTGTAGTTTTTAGTGATGCATCTAAATTTGGTTTGGGATGTGTTCTCATGCAAGAAGGACGGGTTGTGGCTTATGCGTCTCGTCAACTGAAAGACCACGAGAAGAATTACCCGACACATGATTTAGAATTGGCTGCAATAGTATTTGCTCTTAAGATTTGGCGACACTATTTATATGGGGCTGTTTGCGAAGTCTACACCGATCACAAGAGTCTAAAGCATTTATTTTCTCAGAAGAATCTCAACATGAGACAAAGGCGATGGTTAGAGCTAATAAGTGATTATCAGTGTGAGATTAAATACCATCCAGGAAAAGCAAATGTAGTTGCTGATGCCTTGAGCCGGAAGTCACACTTAGAGGATGAGGCTGAATCTTCTGGAATGGATTCGATACTTTGCGGGATGAGAAGGCTCCTCATTGGAAGTTCGCACCAGGAGGAAGTGATATCTTCAATTCTTGACATTCAAGTAGTTGATTTTGAAAAATTGAAGACTCTACAAAGAAAAGATCCGAAGCTTTTGGACATTAGAAAAAGAGTCAGAAAATCTAGAGGGCCATTGCACTACAGTTTGGATAAAGATGGGATTCTTCGATTCCGAGATCGTAGAGTAATTCCTAAGGACTCAGAATATAAGGAGCGAATTATGGCAGAGGCTCACGCGGCTCCCTATTCCGTTCATCCTGGTAGCACAAAAATGTATCGGGACTTAAAGAAAAATTTTTGGTGGGAAGGAATGAAGAGGGACATTGCCTTGTATATTGAGAGATGCGACACTTGTCGTCAAGTCAAGGCCGAACACCAAAGACCAGCAGGTTTGCTTCAGCCTCTTCCTATTCCTGAATGGAAATGGGATGACATCACCATGGACTTTGTAGTGGGCTTGCCGAGGACCCCCAGTGGAAATAACTCAATTTGGGTGATTGTTGATCGACTGACTAAGTGTGCTCATTTCTTACCGGTCAATAATACAGATTTTCTGGAAAAATTGACTCGCATGTATGTAAAAGAAATAGTGCGATTACATGGGATACCCAAGAGCATAGTGTCGGATCGGGATCCGAGGTTCACCTCCCATTTCTGGAAGAGTTTGCAGGCGGCTCTAGGTACTAAATTAAAATGTAGTACTGCTTATCACCCCCAAACGGATGGCCAATCAGAGCGCACCATTCAAACTCTTGAAGATATGTTGCGAGCGTGTGCTATGGAATTTCAGGGGAGTTGGGAAAATCATGTGCCACTCATAGAATTCGCTTATAATAACAGCTTTCACGCATCCATCCAAATGGCTCCTTATGAAGCTCTGTATGGTAGGAAATGTAGATCCCCCTTATGCTGGGATGAAGTCGAGGAGAAGAAAATAATTGGACCCGAGATAATTCAGGANGGAAAATCATGTGCCACTCATAGAATTCGCTTATAATAACAGCTTTCACGCATCCATCCAAATGGCTCCTTATGAAGCTCTGTATGGTAGGAAATGTAGATCCCCCTTATGCTGGGATGAAGTCGGGGAGAAGAAAATAATTGGACCCGAGATAATTCAGGAAATGCAAGGTCAGATTCAGATTATAAGAGACAAGATGGCTGCAGCGCAAAGTCGTCAGAAGAGTTACGCGGATACCAGGAGGAGGGAATTGTCTTTCGAAGAAGGCGATTGGGTTTACCTCAAGGTCTCTCCCATGAAAGGAGTTAAGCGTTTCGGGAAGAAGAGGAAGCTGGATCCGAGATATGTTGGACCTTTTCAGGTATTGGAGAAAATAGGGCCCGTCGCTTATCGAATTGCATTGCCGGAATATTTTGGGGATATTCACGACGTCTTCCATGTCTCGTCTTTGAAGAAGAGTTTTGGACAACAAGAGCCCCGCTTTGTTGACCCAGAGTGTATGCAACTGCAACCTGATCTTACTTATGAAGTTGTACCGACGCAGATCATGGATTGGAAAGAGCAGCAGTTGAGGTCCAAGACGATACCTCTGGTGAAGGTGGCTTGGGGAGATCCGTTGGCTCAAGACTTCTCCTGGGAGAGAGAAGCAGATATGAGGGAGCAGTATCCGTATTTGTTCGGGTAATCAGCGGTATGTTCCTTAAACTTGGTCTAAGTGGAACTTTATGGGTTGCTTTAGTTTTGGTGGTTGAGCTTGCAAATTTCGAGGACGAAATTTATTTTAAGGGGGGGAGGATGTGACACCCCGTTTTTACGTGTATTTTCACTGAAGAAATATTTTAATTAAATATTTTATAGTGCTTGTATTTTAAATAATCGGGTTATAATTAGTTTTTATTGGCTGTTGAATTTAAATTGCCGTTTAATTGATTTTAGCTCGTTTTTTATTTCAAAAAAAAAATTTAACAGTTGGTTTTTGCTAGTTATTTAATTTATTTTATCTTGACGTTGTGTTTAAAATATTTTCTTGGTGTTTATTTATTTATTTGATGTAGTGTTTAAATTATTTTAATCGTTTTATGTTTTTTATATCGTTTTCGGCTGATCAGTCTTTGGACTTCCGATGTGAGGACTGGACTTCATTTGTTTTCTTCAATCTTTTCTTTTCCTCTTCTTTTTCTTTTTCTCCTCTTTCTTTTTTTTCTTTTTTCTTTCTTTTTTTCCCTTTTTTCTTTTTTCCTCTCCTCTCTCCCGCTCGGTCTCTCTCTCCCCGCGTCTCTCTTTTTCTCTCTCTCTCCTCACCCACGCACAACCGGCCACCACCCCAGGCCCACCGTTCGCCGGCGCCGTGGTCGGCACTGCCCCTACCGGTCGACTCCCCTCCGGCCGGTGACCACCCCCTCCGATTCCCAGCCCCAACCGGCCGGCCGTTTGGCCGAAAAACGCCCAACAAGCCGCACGAATTTTGGCTCGATCCGCCGCCGTTGTTCCACCTCCGGCCACCACCTCTTCACCACTTCATCCTCGACTCCTTGCCGTCATAACCCACCCATCCCCGGCCTCAAACGGTCACCGGAGCGACTCCCACGAGCTCAACTCCGATTTGCCCTTTTTTCGCTTCTACCGGCGTTTTCGCCGCCACCCACGGCCAAAACTCACTTCCACTAGCTTCATAAACATCCCTAGACCATTCCCTATCAATTTGGTGTCTTGGTTCTTCCCCGTTCAAAAGTGGGTATTTTGCGACCCACGGGAACAGTGCATTTGCACTGTTACGTTGCTTTCGCATCGCCGTTTGCTTCGCGCCGAACCTTCTAAATATCCTTTTTAGCGCTGTAAGTATTTTCCCAAGCTTCGTTTTAGATTTAATATATTATTACCTTTACAATAATTTATTTGGTTGGTTTGCTGATTCCGGACTGAGTCCGAGGAGTTCGGGGGTCGGATGGATGGAGGACGGAGTTGCTTGAATTGTTGTTTTATGATTGGTTGTATTTGTCGAGCATTGAGTTTGCATTTACGGTGTGTGTACATGTGCATTTTATTTTAATTGGAAAAATTCCTGTTTTATTGGCGTAAATCGATTTTTGGGTGCGTGTGTCTCACGAGCCCAAGCCGGGATGGGTTATTATCTCGGTGGAGCTCCTCTGGTCACTCGGGAGAGTAAAATACTGAGTGACGTCCCCTGAGTTGTCGTTGGACGACGGGAGCGGGACTAGGGGGTGCTTGGCTACGTACGAGCGAGAGGCGTGGAACCGGGCATCGCCCTACTCACCAACTCTGTGGCCCCTCTGCTGGCGGGGGCTAGAGGATGTTTGGCTACGTACGCGCGAGAGGCGCGGAACTGGACATCGCTCGTTAGAGGATGCTTGGCTACGTACGCGTGAGAGGCGCGGAACCGGGCATCGCTTGATATGAAGCCAGGGCTTGCGGATGACCCCTAGGGGAGGTCATGGTGCATTCGATTAAGGAAAAATATGTAAAGGATGGTTTGACTTTGGTTTTAGGCCATTATGTGAGATAATGGCGAGATATGTATTTAAAGGAAAGGTTTTGGGCCAAATGGGACTTTTGGCGTGTGTGGAAAAATTATGGTTTTGGGGACATGTGCATTGGGCATAATTCATGCATATTGTTTGGGTTTTAATATGTTTATATCTTGCGTTGTTTGGATTTTACTTACCTGCGGTACCATTTTTGGTGCCGTAGATTTTGATGCAGATCTTGACGATGAGGAGGTTGAGCCTGAGGAGGCGGCTCCGCCGGAGGAGTAGCTGGATGATCTTTAATTATTATATGTTTAGCGATGTTTTTATTAATATGTATTTGGTTTTGAAACGATGTTGAACTTGTAATATTTTAGTATGTATGTTTGTATCTAGTTTGTATTAACTGAGGAAAAATTCTGGTACTTAAGTATATGACTTGTCTAACCGCTGCGCGTTTTTATTTGTACACAAATTGCTCGTGCACACACTTCTGGCACTTGGCGAGGGGATGCGTGACCCGTGTTGTCATCATCCCGACGCCTCGACTTCCGCGTGGCTGCATGCGGGGGTTGGGGGGCGTCACATGAAGGAAGTGGCTAATGATTCTATTGTGCTCAAGTGGGAGAGGTGATGCATATTCATAGACCTACTTTCGAGAAACCTATCATGGAATTAAGGGAAAAAGAAAATAAAAGAAATACTTCTTTTACGTACGAGTCATTCCATGATATTTGAGCTCTCTCTTGAATTATTGCATGTTGTACGTGAGAATCTTTAATTTATTTTGTCAGTCATAAATTAACATGATGGCCAAATTTGCTTTGGATGACATTTCTTTTGTCTGATTAATTGCTACGTTTGCATTTTATTCCACCTCATGATGTGTTTCATTTTCAATTTTTTTGTGTTTTTTTTTTTCTCTCTCTTTTCACTTTATTAATACTGATATACATTGCATTTTAAGGCTATATTTTTTAGTCTTGATAATTTGATACATAAAGGATAAAACCATAAAAGTAGTGCTATGTGTTTCTTTGGGCCTACTTGAACTCTTTGCCATAAAAGTAGTGTTAGTGGGAGACTTTTTAGAAAAGAAAACAAAGACTGTTCGATAAGTCATTCTATGATTGAGCTCTTAAATTATTATTGTACGTGGGAATCTTTAATTTGCTTTCCAAGTCATAAATTAACATGATGACACTCATTTTTTCACTGGATAAGATATCTCTTGTCTGAATGGTCTAAGCGTGCCACAAGAGGTCGGGTATTTAGTACATCATTTGTTGCACGATATGATCTCCAAATGAAATTTCTGGTACTCGTTTTTCGTTTGAATAATTTATTTTGAATACTAACATTTCCATAAACTATTGTTGATCTTATAAAATAAAAGAAAGATTTTTTTTTTCAAGTCATTCCAAATGATTGAGCTGATCTTAAATTATTGTTGTGGAAATCTTTTACTCAAATTATTGTTGATCTTAGAAAGGAAAGAAAAGACTTCTTTTTCGAGTCATTCTATGATATGATAATTGAGCTGAACTTAAATTAATCTTGCAGGAAATGTCCAAGAGGTGTTAAATTTTCACCAGATGATTGAAGCTCACTAACCAACAATAATGCAATCAGTTTCCAATATCAGCTTCGGGACTCCCTATTGAACACAAAACTGCAGCCCTCTTAACATTGGTAAAACTTGAACATTTTCTAGGTTTTTCATCTCATTTTCTATCTTACTGCATGCTATAATAACATCCCCTATTTCATCTCTTAGGACCACCCCCACACCAGCCTTCCTTTGGTTAAAAAACATGGCACCAACCATATTCAGTTTCAAGTAACCAAATGGAGGGGGTTTCCAACAGCACACTTGCTCGGCCTCTTTACACTCAGAAACCTGCACCTCTTTATAAGCTTTCTGCAATGACGAAGCATATTCAATCACATATTCAATGACCTCTTTATATATATTTGGAACAATAAAAGAAGTAAGTGTAGAGAATGTAAATATCTCACTTATACCCTTCAAAATATATATATATATATCTCACTTATATTTGACCGTCAATATTGTACACCTTGCATTTTTTTATTCATCTTAACGGTTGAAGTTCAATATGAGTATTATATGTCCGTTTCTTATAATTAAAGGCTATATTTTTTAGTTTAATAATTTGATACATAAAGGATAAAACATTCCATAATTGGAGTATAAATGTATTGGCTTCACCTTAATTGCTTAAATTGGTTCCACCTTCTTTTTGCTTGCTGCATGCATAGGATACTTACTTTATATATATACCACAATCATGATGGAATTGGGGAATCTTTTGCTTATCCGAAGTTAAAAACATTGCTTTCTTCCTTCCTACTTTTCTTTTGAATAAGAGATCATATTTTGTTGAACCAAGGGGGGAAAAAGGCTTAAGTTGGTTCGATAGAGGATCAGACAAGTCTATATATGTACCTCTTTGTTCTTTAAAGAAGATTAGATTGTTTCAAAGTTCTTAAGAAAGGTAGAGCAAATGAAGGGAAAGCGGGGCAGCTGAAGGAAGTGGCTAATGATCCTAGTGTGCTCAAGTGGGAGAGGTGAGGTTCATAGATCTGCTATCAAGAAACCCATCTTCTTCTCATGCAATTTTCCCCTTTACTGCTCAAGAAAGAAAATGACTTTTACTTCCCTGAAAATGGATATAAAAATAACAAACCTAAAGGCTAATTAAAACTCTATTCGGAACAGTGTTCCTTTGAGTTTTTGGCAGGAATTCCCTTCTCTGTGTCTAACGTGGCTTAAATCCTATAATTTGTTTTTGTTGGTACATTCTACACGCGGTTATAGCTGCCTGTTTTTATTTGTTTCTCTCTTCTACAACTCGAGCAGCATGCATTTTGTCAAAGCCATACACGGTTGTTCTTTACCAATTTCCATCCAATTAATCATGTTGCTGCATGTTTGTGGTGCTGCATACTATACTCAAGTTATGATGTTGTACTGTTAATGTGTTATATATTCTCATTTGGTGTCGGTGAGTGGGTTGTTCTGGTTTTAGGATTAATGTACATGACCTGTTTACTTTGCTATATATATATATATATATACACACATATGTTTCTTCACGAACCATATAAAGAAAACTCAAGCTGCTTGTATTGATACATATATGAAAATTCTAACTCATCCTAATAGTCTCGCTAAAGGTACGTACCTAATTGACTCCTACAGAGAAGAGGCCATTTAAAGCTGTCTGCAGCACAAAGAAAGCAGAGTGCAGGCGGAAAGGAAAGCCATGGATATTATGGTTGGAAAACTTCTTCAACAACTGCTACTCGGGCTCATAATTTTAGCGGTCACAGCAGCATCTATTACAAACTCAATCTGCGACTGTATGTGTGGAAATATTAAAATCCCCTACCCATTTGGAACAAGCAAGAACTGTTCCCTTGACCAAGCTTTTTTCATCACTTGTAACCACACGTTCCATCCTCCCATACCATTTCTGGACGGTGATATACCCGTTGAGGACATATCAGTACCAAATGGTGAACTGCGAGTCTCAAACCCCGTAGCCAGCCTTTGCAAAGACCTCCACTATCCAGGCAGTGGCTACGATATACTCGAAGCTGTCTCCCAGGGTTCAAACCAGCCAGCACAAGGTTATCCTTGCGGTTCCAAAGGTTCACCGTATGGTAATTGCATCGGGCAGCCCAAAGCAACTGTGGACTACACACGCATCTCTGCCTTGCTTACTTTGTCAAGTTTTCGCATCTCAGAAACGAGGAATAAGATCACTGCTGTTGGTTGTGATGTTTATACGTATATTCAAGGTTCAGATCAGGGACAAAAGGGCTTCACCACTGGATGCTTATCACTCTGTGACAAAAATCTCACCGTGGTTAACGGGTCTTGCTCTGGCATTGGTTGCTGCCAGACTTCTATCCCAAAAGGAGCAACGGGGTATATTTTGAATGTTCGGAACTTGAACAACGACACCTTACCTGGTGGCAACGAATCCAAAGATCATCAATCATGTGGTTACGGCTTTATTGTGGATGAACAAGCATACAAATTTTCCTCCTTAGATTTCGTAAACTTAAAGAAAGGGAGCTCTGTACCCCTCGTGCTTGATTGGGCAATTGGAAATAAGAGATGCGAAGATGCTCAGAAAAATAAGGGAAGCTATGCATGTAAGGCAACGCACAGTTATTGTTACGATTCCACCAACGGCCCTGGTTATCGTTGCAATTGCTCGAAGGGTTATCTAGGGAACCCTTACATCCCTGATCATGAACCTGAGAGTTGCCAAGGTAAATGATCGTATATATACCTTCATTTTTATCTAATACTTAATTGAGTAACGCTATATACAGTCGTAGAATGTCCAAGTATCGCTGAGTCATTTCGAAAAAGAGTAGGGATCCATTATTAAAAATTTAATTTTTTTATGTGAATTTTGTGTTTTTTTTAAAGTGATTACATTACGCTTGTGCACTAATGACTGCAGTTATCATTCTCTAGTACTTAATTTAATTAGGCTGATCAGTTTAGCTTGCCGAATGGTTAATTGCTTTAGAGTGATGCTATCCTTTATCTATTGATACAACACATTTGCAAGTGGTTTTACATCCCCATAATTTTTATTTTTATTTATTTTTAAGTTTGTATGGAAACATTGAAATTTCTTGTGACGGCGGCTATATATATATATATATTTACTGTGTTTCAGATATTGATGAGTGCATGGGTCTTCGGAAACCTTGCAATGCAAATGCAACATGCACCAACACTGATGGAAATTACAAATGTACTTGTCCCAAGGGATACGAAGGCGATGGGAGGAAAGACGGAACAGATTGCAGGCCTATAGTACTTGGCCAATCTAATAATAAGATCATCAGCATTGCATTGGGTACGTACGTACATTTATAAGAATTTTATTTCCCAACCTTACTGAATTCTACTTTGAAAACTACTGCAGTAGATCATTTGCTTGACAAACATTGCATTTCAAATCTTGGTTGACTCATCTTAATATAATACATATTAGGTTCGTAACCTTCTCGATAGCGATACGAAACTGTCTAATTGGCCGAAATGCAAGTTATAACTTTGAATATGCAAATACAGGTGTCAGCATAAGCCTCTTAGTGCTCCTTGTGGGAGCCTCCTGGGTATATTGGGCACTCAAGAAAAGAAAACTCATTAAACTCAAAGAGAAGTGGTTCCAGCAAAATGGTGGCTTATTGTTACAACAACGACTCCGAAATCACACAGGATCTATGGATACAGCAAAAATCTATAGTGCAGAAGAACTTGAAAAGGCAACAGACAATTACAACATAAGTAAAATCCTTGGTCAAGGAGGCTATGGAACTGTGTACAAAGGAGTGTTGCCAGATGACAAAGTGGTTGCAATTAAAAAGTCAAAAATTGGTGATCAAAGTCAGATAGAGCAATTCATAAACGAGGTAGTTCTGCTTACTAAAATCTACCACCGGAATGTTGTCAAATTGTTAGGTTGTT
>QGSO01003214.1:0-45573 GCA_011037825.1 Carya cathayensis | reverse complement strand
TGCATGTCCCGACGCTTCAAATGTCTGTTCAATTCCAAGCGGAATTTGGGGGCGTCGCATGCACTATATTAACCATCTCCTTACGCATAGCTCTGTATACGGATGCCTTGGCCTGCATGGATGTCTCACTAGCCAATACTCCATGAACTTCTAGCTGTGAATCTCTCTGAAGATTAACCAAGTTTGGAACATGTCCACGGAGATGCAGTCTTGAGAGTCCCATGTTGCGTGAGATGGTGGTGGTATTGATCTATCCCATCAGCTCCCGTTTAAGCTCAGCAACATCAGGCACGATACCGGCATATAGCAGAAATAAGGTGTTCAGGATCTCGAATGGCAATATATCAATCGAAATGTACCTAGACTCTGTTCAAATCTTATCGAATATATTCCACACCAGCTCGATAGGAACGTCACTAGCGATCTGTATCATAAATTTCGTTTGATCAATGTCAACCTTTGTCTTGTGCTGCCAAGGGTCAATATTGTTGGTGATTATCAAATTCATGATCTTGTAAAAATAAGATAGATCTACTTGCTTGAAGCTCTTCGTCCCGTCTTACAGAGGAGCATCTAGACCAACAACCAAATCTCTCACCTCATGATTCGACCTCATCTATGATGCCTCATCCTCAACTGTCTCGCCTCAACTGAAGGATCAAATTCTCTAGGCACCAAGTTCAGATAATATATAATTAGTATATTAATATATATATGTTAATTATCATAATATATATAGTATAGTATATTAGTATATACTACTACATATATTAGTAGTTGTTAATTATAATATAGTATAATTATAACATTATATTTTTGGGAACATACTATATGATAAAAATACTATATTATACTTATTATAATATACTATATATTAATATATAGTATATTATCACATTATATTTTTGTATATACTACAATATATTATGATATTATATAGTACATGTTATACATTATTTGATATTTATAGTACATAATAATTAGATGACACTATATATGATACTATGTATATTACTACATATATATTAGTATATATTACTAATAGTCTAATATATATGATACTATATATTCATTAATAGTTTGCTATAATATAATATATATGATACTACTATGTTACTAAACTATAGTGTCATCTAATATGTCTATATATATTATATTATAATTTTACTTAAAGGTATAGTGTAAACAAAAATATAATTAAACTTTTACCAAAGTATGTTCAAACTCTTATTATTAACCGTTTGAACGGTTAAAAGAGTTCAAATGTATATTTTAAACCGTTCAAACGTTTGTGATGATTTTGATGCCGTTTGAAACCAGAGCGGGAATGTATCTTGCCAATCAATGAGCAGTGTACCTATGTTCGAATGGTATTATTTAACCGTTCAAACGTTTGATGAAAAATTTTCAAGCAAGAAAAGTTTGGCGCTGAAAGTTTTCACGTTTGAATGGTTATTAATTAACTGTTCGAATGGTAAATGTTATGCAAATACTTACAAAACTGCCCGACGCCACACTCATTTCAATATTACCCATTCAAACCAGCCCCTCTCTCCTTCAACCCAGTCCCACTCCCCTTCAATCTTTGGTCATTCTCCCTCAATCCAGATCCCAAATCACCCGCTTTTCATCATACTCAAGCATTTTCTCCTATTAATTGTCTTTGTTTACTGGTTTTTGGGGAGCTCGTGCTACTTATTCTCCCATTGATTTTTCATCTCATTCAACCTAGGTATGCTCTTTATTCACTCATTTTCATTAGAGTATGATATTGTTGAATGTTTTATTGTATTTGTTCTTGATATTGTTGTTTGTTCTTGAGTTTGTTGTTTCTTCTTGAATATTGTTCTTTGTTCTTGAAGATGTCTGGAATCTGGGCTGAAATTGTTCGAATGAGTTTTTGATACCATTCAAATGTGACTTACCCATTCAAACATTGATTGATGGCATTCGAACATAAACTTGCATAAAATATTAATACACATTTGATATAAATACTATACATTGTACATTAATATATTTACAATTAGATTCTAGAATACATAAGGATAGTTGTCGAAAAAGAATTATTAACAAATAGTTAAAAAAGACTTAAATTAAAATATATATATATATATATACAAATATTTAATAATAGTATTAATAATACTTAATAGTTAATAAACCGAATAAAATAGTAATACAAGTATAATACTAAATACTTAATACTTACTTCACAAATTAAAATAATAATACTTAATACTGAATACTTACTTTACAATGTACTTACTTAATTTAAAATAGTAATACTTGGAAGTGTTTAATAATTAGTATAAGTACTTCGTACGACTAAATATACTTACTTATTTCATAATACTTAATACTTGCTCTTATGTAGTTGTTGTTGTTTGATATATGTTAGCATATCTTGCATTGCTGTTTCATTAAAATAAACCTTAGACCCATTCAAGAGTTATCAATCTAGATAAACATTTGATAGATAACTCTTGAATTGTCCAAAATGGACAGTTTAAGATTGTAAGTTCATTCTCTTAAACTAGATTACAACGATTATCAATGTCATGCACAACAGTTGTAGACATGACATAGCACTCATCATTAGGAACGAGGATGTTTTGTCACATCCTGCTGACACTCAGATGTAGAAGGAATTTGATCAAGAACACTCACGATTTGCTGAAGAACCGCGCGAGTTCATATAATAGACATCTTATATCGTTTCTACAATGTTATATTTTATAAAGTTTACAGTACAATCTCATCAAGGATGAGGCACTACTAGCATCATGACATTTGAAAAATTTTAAAAAGTGGGTAAGATAAGGGTTAACATTCCTGATGAATATACCAAAGGTGAAGGACAACCAGCAACTTGGCTTGCATCGCATCTGGGTGCTCTTACACAAACTTATGCACCCTTGGCAACGAGTTCATGGTAAAAAGTCTCCAAAGATATTAAAGAGCTTATTAAAAAGTGTTTTTTGTTAATGTTTAAAACATTGATTTATATAAATAAATTTCTATATTTTACTTAAATGTAGAATATTATAAATGATAATCTATTTGTTGTATATTTTTTTCAAGGATGATTTAGAATTAAATTCTAGTCGGAGAGAGGAGCGTAAGATTGTAGATGAGCTATGAATAATGCATTCCACAAATATAAGGCTATGTGTCATATGATCATTATAATAAGTTTAAGAGCAAAGAAGATGCACGCCAACATCCTTTTCAGGATGTCTGACTTTCCGAGTGGGAAAAAGTTTGTGACATGTTTGATGATCCATCATATAAGGTATAATTAAATGAATTCTTTTACTTGTCTTATTTTTCATTTCTATTCCTAATAATTTCAACTTCTATGTAGGAGTGAAATTCTATAAACAAAACAAATAGATCAAAATTGAAGATTCATTATCATGCAAGCTTAAGATCTTTCCATCGCCTCTTACGGAAATTGGTATTGCTATTTATTTATTATTTATTGTATATAGTTAATTATTTGGATGAATTCTAATGACTTTGTATCTTAACAAATATCTATTGCAGCAAAAGAAAAATGCCAATTATGATCTGACAAAATTGTATGTTGCATCACATACTGATTGTAATGGAGAGTGGACTCATCCCGAGGCCCTTGAGAATTACGCAAATTTTATAATCTGTTTTAATTAAATATATTGGAATCTTTTTGAAAATATTAATGTTTTATCTTATGTGTAGAATAAAATGGTTGCCCTACGTACTGAATTTGCGTCTGAATAAAATTCATCAACAAGTGATGTTGACATTTTTACACAAGTTTTGGGTCAACGTTCAGGATATTGTAGGGGTTTGGGTCACTGTGTAAAGCCTTCTGCCTCTTTGTCTTCATCCAGGTTTGCCTCTAAGACCTCTATAGCGTTAGAAAATGCGAATTTCAAGATCGAAGAATTTGACTGCAAGGCAGCATGAGTTAGAGGCTCAATTGGCAAAATAAGGAGACATGGAGATGTGCATGAAACAACATGAAGAACAACGAATGCAGATGCTTATGAAACAGTTCAAGCCTCAAAGCATCTGATTCACATTATAAGTACAGATTTTGGGATCTATTTCTGTACTAACAATGCAAGTACATTTTTTTTAAAAAATTTTGTTCACACTTATTATATTACTTTTGTGAGTATTCAACAATTTGTAATATATTCTTTAAAATATTTTGAAAGTCTATTTGGTTTTTTATTATTAGCTTTAAATAAAATATCCACTGTTTGAATTACCAAAAACCGTTCGAATGCCAATTATTAAATCATTCGAAAATTGATATGGTATAATTTCATCCAATTTGTTTTCATATCATTCAACTATTACTTCATACCGTTCGAACTGTTGTACCGTTCGTTCTCTCCATGCACCGTTCAAACGAAAATCTATATTCTTCCGTTTGAACGTTTCTTCCTACCTATTTGTTTGAACGTCTTTTGCAATTGATCGAACACTCATGAATGCATTGTTCAAACTACTTAGGCATTGGAATGAAAATTTTAACCGTTCGAAAGATATTCTGGGATGAAATTCATTCGTGACCAAAAAAATTTCTTGTTCAAACAGTTTTTCTACAATTCGTCCCAAAGATATATTTTGGGACAAAATTGTGATTTTTGTCCCAAAATATGTTTTGAGACACTGTTGTTGGAATTACCTTGGGATGATTTTTTTCTATATTTTGGGATGAAATCACTGTCTTTTGGGATAAAAATATTCGTCCCAAAAGTGATGTGAACCCCAATCGATTTGCTTTGAGATCCAACAACAGTATTGGAAAATCAGACCCAAGAAAGCTAAACTCAAGTCAATAGATGGAGAATCTAGACTGGTTGAGAACTCGTTTCAAGAACCTAGATTATATTAAAATCTAGACCTGTTGAAGAACCCATCTCAAGAACCTGGATTATAAAGGAGGAATGCCACAAAGGTTGTGATTTACCTTTGATAAGTTTAGAAGTTTAATCAAGAACAAGAGGAGTAAACTCAACTCACAATGAAAATTCAATATTGTCTGCCCATCTTGAATGTTGGGCTCTTGCTAGACACATCCCAAGTGGATTGCACCAATATTTTCATTGCTTCCTTGCTCTTCTTAGCTCTCTATCTTGTGATTGGTCCATCTGAAACTTGCAACGAATATTTATGGCTAGGACCACCTCAGAGCCCATCATTCCCCCTCTCCTCAAAAGGATTCGACCTCAAATCTCCACCTGCATCAAAGGGAGAAAGATTAGTAACATTGAAAATAGCAGACACATGATACTTACCTGGAAGATCAACTAGATATGAAGAAGTATCATTAATTTTCTCGAGAAGTTGAAAAGGTCTATCTAAGCTATTCCTGTCATCAACAAGCAAAAGCATCAGAGTTAAAGGAGTAAGTGGATTAAAATCATAGACAACTTCAAAAGGAGAATATGAAATAGTAGTATGCAAGGTCCTATTATATGCAAACTCTATAAACGGCAAACAATCCTCCCAAGTTTTTAAATTCTTAGGAACAACAGTGCATAAGTGCTGAGTATTAGAAACAATACTGCTAGGTCCACCATGAAGTCGCGCTATCCCCTTGAAAAATATGTTAGCTATTGTGACGCCCCCAGATTTCGCTTGGGATTGAACGGACATCTGAAGTATCGGGACATGCAATATGTGGTTACCTCCCCCCGTTCATGACATATAAGATGCAATGTTCCTAACATGCATCTAATATTATACAATATTCACAGTGGATAATTTTTTTTTCTTGAGCAATATTATGCACCAAACTTATAATATCCCAAATAGTTAAATCGTAATCCAAGCATACTTAACAAAAATAAACATCCACAATTTCTCTACGAGTCTTAAAAGACTTTAACCTCAAAAACATGGGAGACCAGACTCCATATTTACATTACTAAACTACACTATTGAGGAAGTTCGTCGAGTAACTCATGTAACTTGACTAACGAGGCCAGAATACTGTCTAAAAACTAACTATGGAAGCTGTAAGTTTTGCGTTGTGTCTGTGGCGTCTAGTCAACCTCCTTCAGTCTACCAAAGTCCGCTCCCTGCTCTGATCTTGACATATCGCCTACCATTCGGGGGGAATTGGTAGTTGGGACTACCACAGTGAGATTTGATTACAAATCTCAGTAAGTTAACAAGAAACTCCCACGCAGGTTAATGATGCATGCATGGTAGTAAAAGCATAAATGCATAATTAAAGTTGTAAGTAAGCATAGCATAGCATAACTTGACATATAGCATGACATAACTGACATAACTTGAACTTAAACGTGAACTGAACTTGACTTAACATGACATGAACTTGAGCTTAAAACATAACATGGACCAGCAACATAACATGAACGTGAACTTGAAACATAACATGAACTTGAATCATAACATGAATGTGAACATGCATAACATAAATATGAACTTGAACTTAACATACACCTGAGCATAACATGACATAAACGTGAACTTAAGACATAATGTGAACATGAACATAACATAAAATGAACGTAAACTTGAAAATAACATGTACGTGAACATAACATGACAGAATCGTGAACTTGAAACATAACGTGAACATGAACATAACATAACATGAACGTGAGCTTGAACATATCATAAACGTGAACATAACATGATATGAGCATGAACTTGAAACTTAACGTGAACATGAACATAACATAACATGATCGTGAACTTTAACATATCATAAAAATGAACATAATATGATATAAACATAAACTTGAAACTTAACGTGAACATGAATAGAACATAACATGAACGTGAGCTTGAATATATCATAAACATGAACATAACATGATATGAACATAAATTTAAAACTTAACGTGAACATGAACACAAACTTGAAACTTAACGTGAACATGGACATAACTTGTACGTAAGCATAACATAACATAACATGAATTTGATCTGAAACTTATTCTTTTCTCATGGGGTTATCTCATGGGGTCACCATGATTGCTATTCTTAACTTCTTGACATGAACTGGGAATCTTATTTAATAGACTTAATTAAAAACGTGACCATATGGATGCTACACGGGTCCCCTAGAGTCGTGTGTCCCTGTTGATTACCACATCACAATACAGGTATCTACACCAGCTGTAAATGCGTTAATACGTACTCCACAGTTGTTGTGGCCCCACGTATTCTACGTGTCACAATTGCTGTGTCTCACGTAGTGTATGCTCCACAGTTGTTGTGGCCCCATACTTCATGCTCCATAGTTGTTGTGGCCCCATGAATACACGTAAAATAAAATATGGCACCATCGGCGTTAGTGCCCGACGCGCTCCGGTGACCAGCTAATTAGGCCCCCTTCGCAACCTGTTGACTGTACTTCGTCAATCCAGGGAATTTCACACTTATTTAGACACTCCAGCGTGAACAAAGGAGTTCCACTAGGATATTACCCCATCCTAGCACTTAGGGTCATGATTGACATGAATAACATAACTTGAACGTGATCTAAAACTTGACTTAACATAAACTTGATCTGACTTCTTTACTTAACATGACATACTTGCAATGGTGAATATTACATGATATGACATACATGTAACATATGACATACTTAACATGGCATGCATACTTATAACATATAGCAATACTTGACAGAATTGATTGTGTAACAGATAAATATTCGTGAAAAAATAAATCATGCATAATAGATAAACATGTAATGACGTGACATGATATGACATATATGATAACATACATACATAAATTGTAGTTCCCTTACACATCATACATACAAAGTAAACTGATAGTAAGTTAGAAGCTAACTTACCTCGATTGTCGCGTTTTACGAGAATAAAGTGCGAAACACGACGAACTGTAAGAGAGTATTCTAAAATTTAGAAATTTAATTACTAACAATTAGAAACATGAAAACAAACTAACTTAGAGTAAAATGACCATTTACCCCTAACTTAAGGATTTCACATCCTAACTTCAAAATTTTTTTAAATTTACATTCCTCATGCAAATTTTGTCCTAAACTCAAATATCAATTTAGAAAGATTTAAAACAAAACACAACTATGAAAAACACACTATGGCCGAAACATCCATAGGCCATTTCTCTTGATTTTTGTTGTAATTCCTTCCAACTTCAAAACTCATGCTTAAACCAAAATTTTGCCACAAAGATCTTCCTATTCTAAGTTTACAACCATACTTAAAACATCCATTTAGAAAAAGCTAATAATCAACACCAAAATTATTTTGTAAAATGATCCAAACACTTGAATCACAAGCTTTGACCCTAAATCAAAACATCTCCAAGAATTCCAAAAATCAAATCTTACTTCTAACATATTCATAACATCATCCTAAGATCAACCGTGCTTTAAACCATCAAACAAAAGTCACCAAAATCACAAAATAAGACTTGGAGTTTTTGGTTTTACACTTATCCAAAAACAGAAACTTTTTCCTCAACTAGCTTTGATAAATCTCTTGACCAATTGCTTAAGAAGGTGAGATCTTCGAAATAAAGCATCACATGGTTTAAGAATGTGTCTTAAATAGGATCCAACCATCAAACTTAAAATCACATGGCTGAAAATCAATAAACATGGATCTAATCCAAAAACATCAAATTTGGGCCTAACCGAAATCCTCTTGCATAGAAAAATCATATCTTTGAAACTAATAATAAATATCTTCAAAATAACATCCTAAAATGAAAATAAGAGACTTAGGATCATCATATAAAAAGATGAAAGCCTTTTGAGTAAGATCAAACCTCGAAATATTCAAACATTCTCCACATAAAAACTGTTTTGCCTCTTCTAGTTTTCAAGTCTCTAGATCGAAGAAAATCTATCATCAAAAGCTTTATTCATGCAACAAAACCTCAATGAACACTCTTAAACACATTCTAAAAACACTCCATAAAATTTTCGGACCAAGATATGTCCATTAGCTTGGTCAAAAATTCCAAAACATAACATACTCTCCAGATTCATGCCTAGAATGACCTTTCGATGGTTAAAAATACTTTTGACCAACACAATGACCATGTAATGATACGAATAATATATCTACGGAAACTAGACTAAAAAAGGAACAACTTTTATGAAGGAGTTATTGTACGAAAATACTTACAAAGGGTCAAAAAGCTCCACATAAGAGGACCCAAAAATCTGCCTGAGAGAGCTCTTTTAGGTTTCTCTCTAAGAACGGGGTGAAGAAGTGATGAAAGGGAAGTAAGTGTGTCTTGCACGACTCAAGACTTCTGTAGGGGGAAGATATGGACCTGAATGACCATTTATTGGAGGTAGATAAGTGACATAAAGTGGAGAATTGGGAGGGGAAAGGACTGCCTGCAGAAGCTATAAGGTATGGAGGTTGATGGGGTGGGTTTCTCCATCTCATCAAGGCACTATTGGGTGCAGCCAAGGGTAGTGAATGGTCTGGCATGTGGGGGAGGAAACTTCTCCAAGAAGCCTTGCCAAGGTGGCCAAATTCGTGGGCCTTGGTGGGCCCCAACCAAGGGGGCTTCAATTTGGGGTTTAAAGGTGGTTTGGTTAGGGTTTGAGATGCTTTCAAGCTCAAATCCAATTTTTCTTGGCCCAATCAAATTTCCAAGGTTTAAAAGATTGGATAAAGATGTCATAACAAGAATTTGAGAAATTAATAGCATGTGAAAGTGATTTAATCAAGTGATTAAACACAATGCTAGAAATTGGATCGAAAAGGGTTTGAAGGCCAATTTAGGGTTTGGGGAAACCGTTTAGGGTTTCGGTTTCAACCAAGCTTTTGGGGTTTCAATTGGATTCCAACCATTTAGGGTTTCACTAGGGTTGAAACCCTCTTTGATCTGGCTTAATTTGGTTCATCAGATGAAAAAGGTTTTGCTTAGGTGGCATGATCTTACACCTTGATTTCCTTCATAAATCCATCTAATGGTTCCTCTTTGCGCCAAGTGTCTAAGACTATTCACTATTTGTGGCTAAGATTTTACCAAGTATCCAAATAAAACTTCTTTAACCTAATTTGGACATTTCACACTGTGAATTTGAAAACACTGCACTTAGTACATTTATCGAGGTTACTATTCACTTAATACTGAAAAATCCTAAATATTCATATTAACCTACGGTAAAAACCGTTTACTAAAACTCAACCCCGAAGAGCCCTAAAAAAGATTTCACAGTTTCGAACAGGTATTTCGTCTAAAATTATGAAAATGAGTTATAGCACCATAAAATCCTAAATATTCTACTGAGTCTAGTGGCGCAGACCATAACATATTTTGACACTTCTAACTACCTCAAACAATTAAAATCGCATTTCTGGCACCGTAGTGAATGATAATACTGATTATGTTGACAGACTAAAACCTTTGCGATTAACCGATTCGTGAAAACTTACGGAGTTTTCACACGGTTCCTCTAGTCTATAGAAATTCTCCCATTGAATTTCTAGCGGGCTGTTACAGCTATGTTTGTGGCATCATCAATCCTATGACATGGAATGAAATGTGACATTTAGCTAAATTTATCCACAACCACAAAAATCGAATCTCTACTCCTTTTTGTCCTAGGCAACCCCAAAACAAAGTCCATAGATATGTCTACCAATGGTTTACTAGGAATGGGTAAGGGTGTATACAACCCATGTGGTAAAAACTTAAATTTGGCCTTTCTACATCTAATGCACCTTTCACAAGTGTGATTGACGTCTCGTTTCATCTTAGACCAAAAGAAATATTCATGCAAAATGTCCAAGGTTTTCTTGACAACAAAATGACCACTCCAATTATGTGCAAACTCAATGAAAGGCAAATGATACTCTAGCAAATGTTTATGCAAGAAGTCAATGAATGGCAAATGATACTCCCGCAAACGTTCATGCAACACGTCTAAAATCCTTTTTGCACCAAAATGATCCATCAAACCACATCTACACACAAGCAACTTACGAATAAGACTAGTAAGCTCATAAAGTCTATTCTCTTTAAACAAATACCAATCTAGTCTATAGCACTTACCAAACGATGCTTTCTCACATACTCCATACACATTAGCAAAGTCATCATCATTAGCATGCAATTTATTATCATATTCAAATCTCAATAGGTTTGCATCTAAAATGAAGACAAGGACATACCTTCTTGATGATGCAGGATTTTCCTTACCATGTTTGTATTTGATTTCATGAGAAAAAGTCTCAATACATTCCTTCCACTTATCATGCATTCTAGTCAACAACTTACCTCGTTCCATCAAGTGTCTCAAGGACTCATGTTCTTCAAAGAGAGATCGGTTAGTAATTGTCGCACCCAACACAAAATCAATGTAATGCTCTATTTATCTAATAGGTGGCAATCCACTAACCACACTACTAGGAATCATGATCTCATAGCCCTAAAACAAACAGACAACAATACTAGACAAAGGTTTGTCAAGTTCGTTAGTAATAAAATTTGCCTTAGCATAAAAACTCACTTCTCTCTTTATTTTTCTCTCACTTTCTTCAGTCTCAACTTTATTTTCACTCTCTTTTTTTCTTGAGGTTTCAGCCTTAGCCTCATTTATTTTCTCTATCATTTTTCTTTCTCTCTCATTTTCGGTCTCACTATTTCTTTTTTTCTCAATTTCATTTTCACTCTTTCTTTTTTGAATAACCTCAATTTCACTCTTTCTTTTTTGATTCACCTTACTTTTCACGTTCAGTTGGTCCTCATAGACCTATGTTGAAGTTAAAGAAGCAAGTTTGATTATTTTTCCATCATTTTCAAAACTATACATGTTCCTGGACCCATCATGGATCACTCTCCTATCACACTACCACGGCCTCCCCAACAAAATATGGCCAGCATGAATAGGCACTACATCACACAGCACCTCATCCTTGTACTTCCTAATTGAAAATGAAACTAGCACTTGCTTATTTACCCAAATCTCCCCACAATCATTCAACCACTACAACTTGTATGGTCTAGGGTGTTTCAAGGTAGGTAAATTCAAATTTTCAACTAAAGTAGTGTTAGCCACATTAGTACAACTCCCTCCCATCAATGATCATACTACATACCTTGTTGTTGATATGGCATCTAGTATGAAAAATGTTCTCTCTCTATTGCTCTGTATCATCCATCTTAATTTGTGTATTGAGAGCACGCTTGACAATAAGAGACTCACCATACTCTTCATTCTTATACTCATCATGTTCAACACTAGGACATCTTCTCCCATCTTTCCCACCTTGCATATTTCTACTCACTGTATCTCGATGATCTATCATATCCCTCACTTCCCCTAACACCATGTTCAACCGTTCAAACTATTGTTGCATGGCTTGCGACAGAAAGGAGTTATCTACCATCTCCTTTAGTGATGAGTCACTTTTATGAGACATCATATACGCTACATAAAAAAAATGTTAGTAGAAAAAGACCTCACATGCTCCCCCTTATGTGTTTACACTCAAATAATGGCACTCTACTCGTGTTTCACTCTTAATTGACTTTTTCCCGATAATGATCTCGCACTCTCTTGCCTTTTACCTCAAGAGTTTTCTCGCTCGAGTTCTTTAAGAACTAAATTGAACTCAATCAAGGCAATATAACCTTGTTTTATTCCAACTTGTAATTAGGTCCAAGAAACAAGAACAGAGAAACACGGAAGGAAAAAAATGACCCGAGACACAAGGAATTGAAATGAGGAAAAAAGTAATTACCAAACAAGATACCAACTAGAAAGATGTATTCAGTCCCCTTTGATGATAAAGCTCAATCAATTCCGAATCAATCAATTTTCAGATTGCAAGTATTTCAAACAACTATACCCAAAATCCTTTTCTTTCTCTTCTTTTTTTTTTTTTTTTGGCAAATTTTCTTTTCTTTTCCTTTATTTCCTTTTCTTTCCTTTTCTTTTCTTTTCCATCCTTTCCTTTCTTTCTTTTATTTTCTTTCCTTACCGATTCAAGCACAAACAGAAATATTTAATTGTGTAAATCATACAAGAAGAATTTATAGGGAATCAATAAAACCCTAAGATGATGAAGAATACGACAGTCCTAATAAGATGAAGTTTTGGCCAAAACAAAAACCCTAATGAACAAGATAATCTCAGCAGCCTCAAGATGATGCAATTTGGCCAAACAAAACCCTAGGATAAGCAATTTAGTCAAACCCTAGAAAATATGAGAAATTCGCAGCCCCTTTTTTTGTGGTTTTTGCAACCATAGAACAAAGAAACCCTAGAATTAAAGATGAAATAAATAAAAGATAGAATCAGACCTGATTGGAAAGCTTGCTCTGAATACCAAATGATGTGAACCCCAATCGACTCGCTTTGAGACCTAACAACAATATTAGAAAAACAAACCCAAGAAAGTCAAACTCAAGTCAATAGATGGAGAATCTAGACCTGTTGAGAACTTATTTCAAGAACCTAGATTATGTTAAAATCTAGATCCATTGAAGAACCCATCTCAAGAACCCGGATTATAAATGAGGAATGCCACATAGGTTGTGATTTACCTTTGATAAGTTCAGAAGTTCAATCAAGAACAAGAAGAGTAAACTCAATTCACAATGAAAATTCAATATTGTCTGCCCATCTTAAATGTTGGGCTCCTGTTAGACACGTCCCAAGTGGATTGCACCAATCTTTTCATTGCTTCCTTGCTCTTCTTAGCTCTTGATTTTGAGATTAGCCCATCTGAAACTTGCAACAGATCTTTATGACTAGGTCCACCTCAGAGCCCATAAAAAAGACTACTTCTATTGTAGTGGATCTGTGAAAGTGGGTTTAGTGTCACAATTTTGAAGTATTTGTGCCTCTCCTCCTATCCGTTGTCTACAGGTCATCAAACTACGCTTGATAGTCATACTAAAAAAAAAAAAAAAATGGCATCAATAGGTTTTCAATGGGATTTTGACATTTGTTTTGATTTTACGTTAACTTCATTTCTTAGATCAATAGACATTGATCTTCCACAGTCTTGATCATCAAGCATTATTTATAACTATGATCGCGTGAGTACTCCAAAATTTTGAACGAGGTGATCTGAAAGCACATAAAGCCCAAAGAAATGCATAGCTATCTAGGATTCAACAAACAATACCTTAATTATTTGAGAAAATTTACGAGGGATTTGGACCAGATAACCAAGTTAGATAAGAAGTTGTATATCGGAGAATAGATGATAAATGTCTATCATTAAATTAAGTAGTATCGGTAGTACTTTAACATCAGAAACCAGTGGCAAGGAATTATTTAAAAGATCACAATTCTTATACCATTAATAATCCTCATTTCATATATATGCGGTGATGCGAAATTACATGTAGGACTTTTTATTTTATTTGCTAAAATTCCTAATGTACCTCGGTAAAACTATAAAATTGTCTACTAATTTCTTTGAACAAATTGATTAGATTTCAATATTATGATTATTAAACAAATCAAATATTTAAAGAAAATAAGCATACCTGCATAACATAATGATTGGTTACGAAGTAAAACCTTTGAAGAACTCTTTAAAGGTAAAACCCTATGGGGCATCTTGTGACACCCCCAACTTCTACGTACGAATACATGGAAATTGAGGCATTAGAATGATGACAACACAGGTCACGCATCCCAACGATAAGTACTAAGTGTTTGCACATGTAACAAGTGTAAGACAAAAGGCGTAGCGAATCAGTTAAGTCAATCAACTAAGTACCAAAAATTTTTAAATACAGGTTCACTTAAAGACAAGCATATAAAAAATATTACAATTTCCAGCAACCACATTGCATAATCAAAATACATAATCCAAAAGCAGGGAAATAATTCCCAATATAAGCATGTGACATCAAATCATTCCTCCAGCGGAGCTGCATCCTTAGGCTCAACCTCCTCATTATCTGCATTAAAATCTACGGTACTTAAAGACGGGACTGCAAGTAAGTAATAATCCAAATAGCCCACCAAATAAAAATACATTCATGCAACAACAATATGCATGCACATGATAACAAATGCATGAGATCCAAAAGTCATCCTTTCCAAAAAATGAATAATTTTTCACACACGCTAAAATCCCATTTGGCCCAAATATTCAATCCATTAAAACATCCTCCATTTTCCCAAAAAATGGCCAACATAGATTCCACCATTTCCCCAGAAAATGGTCCGCATATCCTTTAACCAAATTTCTCCATTTTCCCAGAAAAATGGCCCATTATAAAATCCATAATTTTCTTAGAAAATGGTCCACATATCCTTTAACCAAATCTCACAATTTTTCCAAAAAATGGCCCATTATAAAATTCACAATTTTCCTAGAAAATGGTCCACATATCCTTGAACAAAATTTGACCATTTTCCCAGAAAATGGCCCATTATCCATTTTACCGTATGCACCATGATCTCCGCTAGGGATCATCAGCACACCTTAGCTCTCTTTGCCACAATGCAGGTAATGACCACGCATGCGACTTCGTAATGAGTGATGCCTAGTTCCCGCCTAGCGCATTTGTGACCAAGCATCCTCTAGCCCTCGTTAGCAGAGGGGCTATAGAGTCGGCACAAGAGCATTACTATTCCGTCCGATCCCATTATCACCAACGTGTCACTCAGTATATTTTGCTACAGAATGACCAAAGGAGTTCCATCGAGATAATACCTCATCTCGGCTTGGGGTCGTGATACACATGCATCCAGAAATCCACTTATACATGAAAATCAATTTTTCATTTTCACACATGAACATACATGCAATTATGCGAAAACTCAATTTTCCTTTGTAAACATGAATATGCGTGCACAACCAACATATCCCAACATCAACCAAACGCATACACAACTCCGTCCTCCAATCCAACTGACCCCTAAACTCCTAGACTTAGTCCGGCACAATCAACCAAATCACAAAATATTGTTAATGTAAAATATATTTAAATCTCAAAAGTTCTTTGGAAAATACTTATAGAGCTAAAAAGCAAAAACTCTGAAAGATCAATGGTACACAAGATCATGGGTGATGCCGAAGGTGGTGGAGCAGTGATTTACAAGGAGTGGTCGTGGGTCTGACAATAGGGAAATTCAAAGGGAGAGCTTGGTTGGTTATGAAGGGGCATGGGGGGACTAAGGGAGGTGCTGGGAGGTAAGTGGTGGTGGCTTGGAGCCATGGATTGCGACGTGGTGGTGGATCTGACCATGAGAAGGAGGAAAGCCCATTTCGGTTGGGTGCTCAATGGAGCGGAAGGAGCTGCTATTAAGGGCTGGGTTTGGTCGTGAAAGATGGCCGGCGAGAGAGGAAGTCGGCGGAGTGGGCGGTGAGGCTAGGGAGTGGCGCATGGCAACGCATTTGTGAATTACCTGAATGGGTTTCCAACACCGTGGGGAGAGAGAGAGGGACCATGGGGATGGAACCTAGGGTGGAGGAGGTCGCTGTTGAGGGAGGAGAAGGTTGGTGGCGGTGGCGACATCCCAGAGTGGCGGACGATAGCATAGGGAGGGGAAACCCATGGGTTTCGGGTGCTGCGAAGAGAGTGAGAATGGCTGAGAGGTGGAGGCTAATTTTGGTGGGGCGGTGGTTGTCGGCGTGAGGTGAGGACAGTGAGGTGGGTGGTGACAACAAAACACACAGAGAGAAAATGAGAGGGGGCTGGTCAAGCACCGGAAAAACAGGGGAGAAGAAGAAAAAGAAGGGAAAAGAAAGAAGAAAAAAAGAAAGGGAAAAAGAAAAAGAGGAAAAGGAAAAATGAACGGAAAGAAAATGAGGTCCAATATTTTCAACTTGAGGTCTCAAAACTGATCCAACAAAAAAGGATTTCAAAACGGTGATTTAAATAAAATAACTTAAACATAGTGACTAAATAAAATAATATAATAAAACATTAAAATAATTTAGAACAAAGAGAAATTTAAATAATGAACAGTAATTAATATTAAGAAAACACATTAAAATAAATTTCACAACTTTAAAAATCATAAAATCGATCTAACGATTAACACATTAAATTTAAAACAAGAGAGCCATTAATTATAATAATTTAAATAATCATTCATTAAAAATACACGTAAATACGGGGTATCACACAGCCAAACCCAAAAAAGTCAATCTTATCATTTGAAAATCAATTACAAGTATTCATCAATTACAAAACCTTTGCAACTTGACTCTCTTACTTGCCTAAACAATCAACCGTTTGTCTTCTTCCGCAGTAGCAGCTAGTACCTCTGGCGATTTTCAAATATTGCTTTATCTCCTAAAACTCCATTGGTTGAAATCCAATCAATGTTTATGCTTAATTTTATAGCTATGATTTAATTGGACAATATTTCCTCACATATACAAGATATTTTTTATATTTTATTTTTACTTTTTAATTTTCTATCTATGTTATTTCTCTTTCTTGTTTTTATTACTTTTAAATAATACTTCTAGCTACGATCTCTCTGCAGATGTTTTGACAGCATGGGCAAGGAGCACCTGGTTACTCATGCATGCGCTAGCTTGCTAGCTAGCAAGCTTTGTGATTAATTATATACACTCTCTCGGTTAAAGAGGGCAAAGTGTTGTTTTTAATCTTTGACTTTTAAGTGGGACACATGTAGATAAGAAGAAAAGCACCACTTTTGCACATGAAAAAAAAAATTAAATGGGACCACCTTTTTGGACGCATGCAGCACACACATGAAAAAGCAAAGCAAATAAAAATGCAAGATAAAAAGCAATGTTGTTTGGTGAAAAAAGGGACACCTACGTTTGACAATCATGCAGCACATAGAGGGAAATCATCTTTTGGATATTGGTCGCACATGGGGTAAAGAACCATTGCAAAAACCATTGACCAATTCTCTCAAACCTTGTGGACAACAAGCTCTCTTCATGGACAGCATACAGCCCCATCAATCCTTTTTGCCACATGCAAGTAGTGGTCCCAGATTGACATAATAAGAGGAATGATTCACGGAGAGGGGGTCAGTTTTGGGAGAAGGGAGCATCACGTGGTATTTTTTTTTTCTTGGAGGCTGGATGAAAACGACTGGGTGAAGAGGCCAAGTAGTGGGACTTGAACGTGAACTGGAGGTGAAATGGAGGGAGTTTTTGTTTGTTTTTGTTTTTTTTTGAGTTCTATCTTTTCTCCAGTTTTATTCTATGGTCTAAGTTATTTTCTAGTGTTAGCTTGTGTTTTATTTTAATTTTATCATGGAAAATATTTATTTGATTTCCATAACTCTTTTGATGAACTTGGTTGGCTAAACTTTTGTACTAAGGTTAGAGGTGGAGTTTAATGATTTAAACATTATTTTCGGATCAACATTTGAATTTATTTTATGAGCTTGATCGATTGAAGGATTTTATTATTGGATATTTTGATTATCTATATATTTATCTTGATTCATTGTGATTTTCGAATACAGTGAATGCTTGAAGAATCCCTGTGATATTCAAATAGATTTGTGAATGTTTTAATCATCAATCGTTCACGCTTAATCATTAGTGACTATTTTTCTTGACCTTAAATGCTAAATCTTTCAATTAAACGGAATCATTATTCTAGTTTAATTGAAGTAAATCGATCGGAAACAATATTCTAAATTATTAGACGGATATTGAAACCTTAGTCACTCTCCATATTAATTTATTTTATCATTTTAATTTATTCTGTTATTTTAAAAATTTTCATCTCAGTAATTTTCTTGTCTACTTGATTGCACGTTCATTTTAGTAATTTACTTTCTTTGTTTGAGTTTATTTTCTTCATCACATAAGTCAATCCCTATGGATTTGACCCTGTTAGGCACTACAACACCTGTATACTTGGAGGTAAAACTGCACTAAATTTTTGGTTCACTAGTTTGAGTCAAAGTTTAGGCGCAATAGAGCATGATCATACTCAAGGAGTGATGAAAAACAAAGTGAAAATTCTCAGGTACTGAATTTTCTCTCACAAGCACTTAGAATATCCTCTCTAGACTTCATGGCACAAACTCCTTAATGTGTTACAAAACCGAATCTCTCTAAATAGAAAATTTGGAAAGAGTTCCAGTCAAAGTAAGATTCTGCTGATTGTTACCAACAGTCGCGAAGACATAACCTGAGGGATTACTGACATTTCGCGATAACTCTCTTCTTGACTAATCTTTGTTCAACTTCTGTTTTGGATAAATGCAGATCCTCATGGACTTGATTTTTACCTAAACGACTTATCTTAACAACCTCTAAGACTTCTAGATAAACTCAATATTGTTTAGAGATAAATCGATAATTATTTTATATTCATCCAACAATTAAAAATATAATGATAAGATAAGCCTTATCATATAGTCATCTAATCATAGCCAATTTTTGCCTTTACAATCTCCCCTTTTGGTGGATTGGTGATGAAACTAGCTTGATGAATGTAAATTCCCTGTGAATATTTCAAACAGCAAACCAAGAAAAAACAAATAGAAAAGTCCAAACAGTTGTGATTCAATAAAACCATAATTATCTGTTGTCCTAATAAAAGTATAAGCAAACATGTACTAAATTGTATCTGAATTATAAAAAAAATGAAATAGAAAATAGGATAGAGGATAGATTTTCCAATGCAATAATTTCTTCCTTTTCTCTTAGGTTGCCACTACTCTCCTTCAACGGTGCTGCTGCTCCCCCTTAAATTTTTCTCCCCCTTTTTGTCAGCAATCAGCCATGGGAATCTATTATTCATCATCGAAATTAGCTAAATTTGCCCTCTAATGTGTTGCACATCCAAAGAGAGCTGAACCAATCTATCATTTGCTTGTACACAATTACAGTGTACAACAGCCAATTGTTGCTCTAACTTGGATTGACTTGCCTCCCATTTAGCAGTAATAACATCATTCTTTTGAGACAGAAGAGAGATTTGCTCAAGAACTTGAGATATAGGTACGAAAGGTTCAGGGGGTGAAGATGTTGACTCATTAGTTTGGGTTCACTTTTTAGTGAGAATAGCCTCAGATTTCACCATAGTTAAGGTTGAAATAGACCCTGGCATCTTTATGGTAGGTTCATTTGGCCTAAGAGGGACTTTGGCATTCATAGCCAACTTTGTGATATAGAAATCATATTATGATCATCTAAGTTGAAATGGGCTATGTTTGAATAAATTCTCAGATGACCTCGACATAGGGTATGGGAGATGTATGAGTAAATCTCTCCCAACCTCTTTCAATGAAGATACGTTGAATAAGCTGAAAGTCATTTGAAGGAAAATTATTTATACTTACCTCCCTTTCACCCAACACGGGTCTCTTGGAGAATGTATTACGATATGCATTTTTTAGCTTCAACAAAAGTGAAGTGATCAGTAATGGCTCCAGTAGGGGCAGTCACAAATGGAGATGGAAGAGAAGCTGAAGTTTCTCCTAATTGCACAGGTTCTAGCAGGGGTTCATCCTCACTTGAGGAGCTCTCAGATGGCATGGGAGAAGTGAACTTCTTTCTCTTTGCCCTTTCTTTGAACCTCATCTGAATCAACATACAAACCAAGTCAGGAAAAAAATAGCCAAAATCAAAGTTGTAAGAATCGGTTGATTGAAGATCATGACATTTGGACCCCATGATATTTGTTTAAAAACCACATACAACTTACTCACATTGATGTTGTTGCTATATATACAAAATAGACACAGCAAATATCCATAAATATGAAGTGTGAGTTGATTGAGAGATTAACACAAACACTTGGTGTGCACCCGTGAGAAATCAAAATCCATAACTGCGTAACCCACACAAAAATATGTATAGAATATTCTAAAAATACCAATCTAGTCACTGTCTACTCAGTGCAACAAATAATCAAACCCAACCTTCACATACTCAAACTCCACAAACCAATCTCCAACAAACACACTTCGAGCCCTAGACTTATAAAAGAAGAGAAATTTGAATCAGACAGGCTTACTGTGATGTTGAACAGGAGTCTAAGATTGTTTGTTCTTAATCCCGAGAGAATCGAAACGGATATGACTGATGTGGGTAGAATTTAAGAGTGACGAGATGTGAGAGTTCCATGGGCTGTGTTATCGCAAGGGATGAGGAGTTAATATCGGGATGTGGCTAGGTGCATTTTGTAGTGATTTAAGTCACTCAAGTGACTAAGGCCAGTGCTCTTGCCATGCCTCATAAAGTCACAATGGGACTTAACCTTTGAGGCCACGTCCCTAATGTAGACCAACACCCAAAACTTATCACACACAAAAATTTTATATTTTTATTACTTCATATATTTTATAAATAAAATGTAAACTAATAAAATAGATAAAAAAAAAGTAATTAATAAAAAAATAAAGAATATAGAATAATTAAAGTTTTTTTTATATTATTTATTTATTTATTATTATTAATTATTTTTATAAATATGAGTATTGAGACAAGTAACACGCTTAGATGTATCTTAGATTAATCAAAGTGTATCTCACAAAACAAAACCGATTGTTTACACCCTCCCATTTGTCATAATCACTATGGATGTTCATTCCTCATAAGATCATCAATGTCAAAGTTCATGTGAGTGTGTGAGTGAGTAAATTTATACCATAGCATTTATTATTATTATTATTATTATTTCATTCTTCAATATATTTTTGGTAATTTTATTCAAGAGTATTTTCTTCTTATAAATGCTCACAAGAGTTTGTTACTCACCCTAAAAGTCAAACTTTATGCTAGGGCCTAGATACATGAGTATCTCCTTCAAACACTGGTTTGCACAACTTTTTTTTTTTTTTTTAACACGTCCACTTTTGTTGCTCATCCTTTTCTACAATGATTAGAGCAACGATTCTTTCTATAAGGACTTAACGAGATGGATTTGTGTAGGGTGTTAATATTTTTCCGCAGTAATTTAACATTGAATTTTTCTCTATGGATCAACTCTTTGTGTTTGGCAAGGGGAGAACTGTTTATTAATGTACTAGGTTCAACTAGTATTAGTCAATTCAAGACATGAACTCCCTTTATGATAAGCATCTCAATAACCAATATAAGTTTCAATTATAATATGCATACATACAACTTGCTCAATGTGCATTGTAAATGAACTTTGGCAAGATGACCTATAGGGTTAGTATGCACAATGTGAGCTGCACAAAGTAGAGAAATGCGTAAGTTTAGAAATTTATTAAGTGAGACCACACATGCGCAAAACTTTTGTCACATAAAATATGTATATTTTTTTATGATTATAAAAAAACATAACTTAACCAAAACAATTTTTATCTTTTATTTTTTTTTTCTTATTTGAAACTGAAAATTAAAAACAAGACAAAACAAAGATAAAAAACAGAAAAATAAACTGCAAGTCCTAAACTAGTAGAGTGCAATGCTTCTCACTTGATATCACACACACCAATAGCCTTCCTTAAAAAGTGAAACCTTAGACCATCTAAAGGTTTAGTAAATAAGTTAGCCAATTGACGTTCATTAGGCACATGTTCCAAGGATACTATTTTAGACTCAACCAATTAAGTCTCTTATTAAATGAAGTCTAACGTCAATATGCTTGGTTCTAGAGTGCTAAACATAATTTTTTGAAATACTTATAGCACTAGAATTATCACAATATATTGTCATAGTATCTTGAGAAAAGCCATAATCATCAAGCATTTTCTTCAAGTTTTGCTTTTACTCATCCAAGCTACAATATTTCCAACTATATAAAAACACCCACCCATAGTACTCTTCCTATCATCAGCATTCCTAGCCTAATTAGCATCCAAATAACCAACAAGTGTTAGGTTAGTGTCTTTGGAATACCATATCCCATAATCAACATTTGAATTAAGGTATTTTATGATTCTCTTTAATGTAGTAGAATCTTTGCTGATTTTTATTGAAGTGCTAAAGGGAGTGCGAGCATTGCTTTTCCCTTCCATTCCAAACTTCTTAACAAGGTCTCTTGGATACTTATATTGTGAGATAAAAATTCATTCTTTATATTGTTTTACTTGAATACCTAAGAAGAAATTTAACTCACCAATCATACTCATCTCAAATTTAGATTTCATTTCATTAGCAAAGTCATATGCAAGAGACTCAAGTGTTGCTCTGAAAACAATATCATCAACATAGATTTGAGAGATTAAGAGTTGTTTACCTGATCTCCTTATGAACAGAGTCCTATCGGCTTGTCCTCTAATGAAGCCATGATCAAGTAAATAAGCTGTCAACCTTTCATACCTAGCGTGAGGTGCTTGTTTTAGACCATACAGTGCCTTCTTTAACCTGTACATATATTTAGAATAGAGGTGATTAATAAACCCTTTAAGTTGTTCAACATATATACCTCTTCTTGTAACAGTCCATTTAGGAAGGCACTTTTAACATTCATTTGATATAGTTTGAAGTCTAGATGACAAGCAAATGCAAGTAGAATATGGGCAAATTCCAAACGAGACACGGGAGCAAATGTTTCATCAAAATCAATCCCTTCTACTTGTGTGTAACCTTGTGCAACCAGCCTTGCTTTACTTCTCACAATGGTGCCATGCTCATTAAACTTGTTCTTGAAGATCCACTTAGTCCCAATAACGTTATAATTTTCTACTCTAGGAACTAACTCCCATACATGATTTCTAGTGAATGAATGGACTTCTTCATGCATGGCGTTGACCCAAATCCCATAATTTAATGTTTCCTTAACTTTCTTGGGTTCAACTTGTGACAAATAACATAAAAAAGAAACTTGATTTAGTACTCTTCTTCTAAGCCTCATACCTTCATCTAGCTCACCAAAAATATTTTCCTTTGGATGATTTTGAATAACTAATGAAGAGGGTTCTTTGTCTTGTGGATTTTGTGGTGTCTCCACTATGTGAGTCTCTTCATCTTGCACTTGTCGATCTTCTTCAATGGTCTACAACAACTCCTTCATATTTTCAACATCCTTCATAGTAGTCTCGCTGAAATGTCATCCACAACTACATTAATTGATTCCATAACAGATTTTGTACATAAGTTTTAAACTCTAAGCTTTACTATTAGTGGAATAAGCAAGAAACACTCATTTATCACTCTTGCTTTCAAATTTGTGAGTGTTTTCTCGGTCTCTCAGGATATAGCACTTGCTACTGAAAATTTAGAATACTTTACTATAGGCTTTTTATTTTTCAACCAACATAAGGTTTATGTTTGGTGCTGGGTCTTAGAGCCACTCAATTCAAGATGTGATTTGCTATATTTATAGCTTCTCCCCGAAAATATTAAGCCATCTTCTTGTTGCTCAACATTGTTCATGCCATTTATGGAATTGATCTATTTTTCCTTTCCACCACTCCGTTTTGTTGTGGAGTAATAGGTTTAGAAAATGCTTGATGTATTCCCTGTTCATCACAAAAAGACGAGAAATTAGTATTCTCGAATTCTCTACCGTGATCACTACGTATTCTAGAGATAGAGACTTCCTTCTCTATTTATAGTTTCTTGAAAAGCTTCTTGGCAAGATCAAAAGCTTCAGATTTTTCTCTCAAGAGAACAGTCCATGTAAATCTTGAAAAGTCATCTACAATCACCATGATATACTTCTTTCCTCCAAGACTCTCGGTTTGTGTTGGACCCATCATCCCTATGCCATAGCTCAAGAAGCCAAGAGGTAAGAATATGTGAAGTTTTCTTTTGTTGTGCTCTAGTTTGCTTTCCTTCTTGGCATGCTCCACACACTACTTTGTTGACNAGTTCTATCATATTCATCTGAAACATCCCATGACTGGGCGTTTTCAGATAAATAATCAAAATATTCAAAAGCCTCATCTGGTTCTTTATTAAAGAACTCTCCATTACACATTGTCTCCATGAATTGCCTCATTTTGGGTTGTAAACCCTCATAGAAAAAACTTATTATCCTCCAGTTTTCATACCCATGATGAGGACAAGCATTGAGTAAATCCTTGAACCTCTCCCAGCGCTGATAAAAGGTTTCAGTGTAGTTTTGGGCAAAGTTCATAATCTGCCTCTTCAGTGCATTGGTTTTGTGCATAGGAAAGAATTTTTTTAAAAACTCTATCTGCATCTCTTGCCATGTTCCTATGGACTTAGGCCTCAAAGAATTTATCCAAGTCTTGGCTTTATCTCTTAATGAGTTGGGAAATAACTTGAGCTTGATCACTTCTTCAGTACAAGCTGGTTCGATAAAAGTTTAACCGACTTCCTCAAATTCTTTGATGTGCAAATATGAGTTTTCTGATTCCATCCCATGAAAATGAGGTATCAAGGGAATCATTCTAGGCCTAAAGTTAAAGTTATTTGCATTCAGGGGTTGAATGATGCATGAGCGTGAACTAGCCCTAACAGGTTGCAAATAATCTTTAAGGGTTCGGTTTTGGTTTACCACTGTTTTCCCATCATGTTCTTCTTCAACCATGGTGCTAAAACTACCAAAGGATGACTCAAATGAGAGTGACTCACAATCTGAGTATGTCACAGCTTCAGTTTGGACCAGTCTAGAGGAATAGTCACGACTCCAAATAGACATATAAAGTGCCAACAGTAACACCAAAATACCACCAAACAGATTTTTTTTTTTTATTACCACTTAGGATTAACAAGAGGCAAACAAAACAAAAGAGAGTTGACAATGAATGAATAAATAATAAAAATAAAAAGCATTAGGGTTAGAGATCACCAAAGTGTGAAGAGGTTCACACATAACCACCCCTTAACTCTATCAGTTCTGTAAATTGCGATTAATCCGAGGTGACGGCACCAAAACTTGCTTCTCCAATTTTATTACCTCCCAAGTGCAAGAGGTGTTGCACTGATGTGCAATGGAGATCCCAAGGTCGACTTCACAAGGATTAAGACAACTTATACTTCAAAACTATTTAATAAAATAAATGGTGATATTTCTCCCTAAGAACACCTCCTTGGTCACTGTGTAAACCAAGGGTAATTCCTTAACATAGATGCTCTTTTCCCCTTTTAGAACACCAAAGGCTCAATCACTATGAAGGAATATTGGCCTATTCTTCTTTCTCTAACTCAAAAGATTTACTAGAAATTAACAAGTCAACACAAGTAGCTCAAGAAACTAAAAAAAATATATATATATTGAATAGACCCTCACAGATTCAATAAACTGATTAATAAAGTGATTCTTTGGGAAAAAAAGAAGTAAATAAACCTAAATCTTGGGCAACCTTCTTTTGGTGAATAATCTAAGAATTCATTAACTCATGGTATTCTTCAAATGTTATACCAGTTGAGGTTAGAACATTTGGATGATGAATTTCATACATGCTCAACCAAGAAATTGGAAAGATAATCTCAGTAAATTTCCTATCAACCCAGTTTTAGCTAACAAATTCAGAGCAATGGAATTTTCACACTTCAAGCATCTATTGTGCTGTCAATCTACAATAGATCAAAAAGGGTGGAACAAACCCCTTACTTCATTTGATTCGGGGATGAAAAAGAACTTAAGGCAATGAAGTGACCGTGCTTTGGGAATCGAAACCCTTTAAGAATAAACATTGCTTGATGGTTTCTCTAGACGTAGGGTTCAAAAATTACTCCCCCTTCATCTCAGGATTCCTCAATAAAATAAAAACAGAACAACATTCACCCAAACAAATGAAAAATTAACTAAAGATAGCAAAAACCCTAAAATCTTTCTTCGCATTCCATACGAAAAACAGTGCCCCTTCCTCGTGCTTCCTCCTTGTTTTATCTTCCCTCTTTCCATCCTTTGTTGCGTACTCTACCGATTCCTCTCCAATTCCATCTAGTTCCTTATAGAGTGTAGCGTCTTTAAGCACAAAGCAGGGGGTTAGGATCCGAGTGATGAAGAAACCGAAAATGTTCTAAGTGTGTCTATTTTACCCCTTTATCCTTTCTAATTGACTGCAATATGTCCCTTTTGCAAAAATTATGAGTAAGTGAGTATTTGTAGAGATTTTCTGGTCAAAAAGTCTTAATTTAAATACTCACTAACTACAATTTCTTCACTTAATCATATCATTAAGCTTAGCATAAAAGTAAAACTTTAATCTTCCAGCATTTCAATCTCTTCAAACTTAGAGGTTAACAATTGTAATTTTGAGTTTTTCGCAATTTTTGTTCCCTCATGCGTAACCTCCATGATATCCCATGCCTCTTTAGCAATCTCATAGATGGAGATTCTCTTAAAGTCTTCCGGAGATATAGCCATAAATATAACATTCAATCCCTTGCTATTCCAATTACAATTTCTAATCTCATCTTTTGTGTAAGCATCAATATTTATTTCAGGTTTGGTCCATCCTCGTACAATGGAGTACAACACTCGTTCATCCAACGATTTGAGGAAAGCTCTCATCCGTACTTTTCAATATGCATAATTTTCACCATTAAAGTGTGATGGGGTAGTCAATGATGACATATTGCAGGGGTTTGTATCACACTCGAATGAGTGAACCACACTCTGATGCTAATTGAAATTTCCAACGGACTCCTGTAAAACCATGAAATCGTCTACCAATTTCTTTGAAAAAATTGGTTAGATCTCAATATTATGATTATTAAACAAATCAAATACTTAAACAAAATAAGCAAACTTGTATAACACAATGATTGGTTATGAAGGGAAACCTTTTAAAAAAAATTTTAAAGGTAAAACCCTACGGGGTAGGCAAACCCCGAAAAATCAATCTTATTATTTGAAAATCAATTACATGTATTCATCAATTACAAAACCTTTGCAACTTGACTTTCTTACGTGGCTATACAAATGACTCATTTGTCTTTTACCACAGTAGCAATTAAAACCTATGGCGATCTTCAAATATTGTCTTTCCTCTTGGAACTCCAGTAGTTGAAATTCAACCAACGATCCTCCAAACTTGGAGCATGATCAGACTCAAGGAGAGACGAAAAACAAAGTGAAAATTCTCAAGTGAATTTTCTTTCACAAGCACCCAGAATATCCTCTCTAGAATTTATGGCACAAACTCCTTAATGTGTTACAAAACTGAATCCTTCTAAATACAAAGTCTGGAAAGAGTTCCAGTCAAAGTATGATTCTGCTGACAGTTAGCAACATTCGTGAAGACAAGTCCTGACAAATTGCTGACAAGTCACTATAACTCTCTTTAGCAGTTACTAATCTCTATTCAGCTTCTATTCTGAATAAATGCAGATCCTCATGGATTCAATTTTTACCTAAATGACTTATCAAATAACCTCTAAGACTTCTAGATAAATTCAATATTGTTTAGAGATAAATTGATAATTATTTTACATTCAACCAACGATTACAAATATAATGATAAGATAAGACTTATCATATAGTTATCTAATCCTAGACTAGAGTTCATTGACACACATGTGGCTAGGGCATTAGAAGGTAAAATTAGTAGCTTTCGTTCTCGCTCTATGTACCAGCTTGTGCAATTTGAAACCTTCCCTCTCTCTCTCTCTCTCTAAGAATCCCTAGCCTCGTGGCACTTCTTTTTCTGCCATTCAAAACTTCGTTGCCTCATGGCCGTTGTCTTCTAACGTTAAGAACTGAAGTTAGTTTTTATCTATTTCACTGTGTGTGTGTGTGTGTGTTAAGCTTTTATAACTCATAGGTTCTTGTATATCTCTTAACTTGTGTTCGAAGAGTGTTGGATTGGTAAATGTTGCAAGTCCTTTTGATTCTGGCTTGGTTTTTTCTCTACATTTTATTTTGATCTAAGGGTTTTCAGCCAATAGAGACTTCCTTTTTCTGGTGATGTATCAACTTGGCTATATGGCTCAAAGAAATTGTGAGGTAGTTTGTAGTTTCCCTGGTTCTCAATTTGTAGTATTCTTTGATTCGAAGAAAATTTTAGTCATTAATTTGGTACTCCTTTAATTTGCAAGCCAATTCAGAACCCAATACCAATTAAATTACCAAAACAAAACAAAAATAATTGCAACGACAAATGTGACAAATTTCATCTATATGCAATGACATGCTTTCGTTGTAATAAAAATTATCCGGTTGCAATATGTTTTAGCAACGACTTTTATTTGTTGCATATTCATAAATTGCAAGAGGAACAATTCGTTGCAATAATGTTCAGTACATTTGCAATACTACTGTTTAGCAACGAATATAAATCATTGCTAATATATATTTGCAACCAATTTCCAGATCCCTCGATGGACTTTAGCTAAGAAAATATAGAAATTTGCAATGAAAAATTCTCGTTGCTAAAAGTAGATTTTTGCAACAAAAATGAAAGTCGTTGCTAAGGATGCAATGCCAACACGACATTTAAGAATGTGGGGCGATGAAACTTTTCGTTGCTAAAGAGGGGTTGCAGCAAAAAAATGCTTTTAGCAACAAAATTTTTCTTTGCAAAAACCCTCTTTTGTTGTAGTGATTTCATCCTACAATAAAATGCAATATTAGTTAAAATTACGACTTATAGAAACAAGTTTAATCATATAGGTATAGC
This sequence comes from Carya cathayensis, assembly GCA_011037825.1. Lineage (NCBI taxonomy): Eukaryota > Viridiplantae > Streptophyta > Magnoliopsida > Fagales > Juglandaceae > Carya > Carya cathayensis. The sequence goes on along the minus strand of QGSO01003214.1, from coordinate 16,142 downwards.
CAATTAGCTGGAAGTTAAGAAAGACACTATGATTGACAAAAACTGAAACTTAAGAGAAGAAAAATTGTTACATTTCTAGATAATAGGTACCCTTGTCACTATGGTGTCTTCTTATAATGATCTGTGGGATAGCATACCCTTGTCATACAGCTGTCTAAGGCCTTAATCGAAGAGAAATTTCCTTCCACATTGTTATCCAAGAGTAGTGCTAATTGCACGAACAAGGACACGAGTTAAAACACAAAATAGGGTAAAATCTTATTATTCCTATATAGCTCAATAAAAGATATGGTTTAGGGCCACACTCTTACTTTGTAAAATCTTACTACTCGATATTTATTACATTCACTAAGAGATCGTACATCAAGACTACATGGAAAACCTAAGGAATAACGGAAAATATGGTTTGTGCAAGCAATAAGATAGTCGCCAGAAATGAAAGCAATGCCCAAGGACTGTTGAAATAATCATGCTTTAATTTCGCCATCCACATATTCCATCTTATATTGCAATGCATGTTCAAATTCTTGGAGGTTCTATCATAAATGTTGGCCGAAAAACTAACATAGTGACCAAGCTTGTTAACCATGGTGGAAATAATTTCATCATCACCCAAACAATTACTGATAATTCCTTTTTGATGGAGTAATATTTCAACATCCTTTGGAGAGTTAATGAGATGGTCCATGAAGCGCACATAGTTGTAGACACAATACAAGCCATTTTGTTGATCAGAGTATTGCTCATATGCAATTAGATTTTGTAAAAAAGTCTCTGTATCATCTTGTATCCTCAAAAGTGAAATCTCCATTAGCCCATTGTTGAACTTGATGGCGAAGAAGTTAGATTCCCAATATAAGCATGTGACACCAAATCATTCCTCCAGCGGAGCCGCATCCTTAGACTCAACCTCCTCATCATCTGCATTTAAATCTATGCTTCTAAGAGATGGTATCGTAGGTAAGTAATAATCCAAACAGCCCACCAGATAAAAATACATTCATGCAACAACAATATGCATGCATATGATGAGAAATGCATGAGACCCAAAAGTCATCCTTTCCCAAAAATGAATAATTTTCCACGCACGCCAAAATCCCATTTGGTCCAAAAATCCAATCCATTAAAACATCCGCCATTTTCCCATAAAATGGTCCAACATAAATTCCACCATTTTCCCATAAAATGGTCCACATATCGTTTAACCAAATCTTGCCATTTTTCCAGAAAATGGCCCATTATAAAATCCACAATTTTCTCAGAAAATGGTCCACATATCCTTTAACCAAATCTCCATTATCCATTTTACCATATGCACCATGATCTCCCCTGAGGATCATTCGCACACCCTAGCTTTCTTCGCCACAATGCAAGTAACAACCATGCATACGAATTCGTAATGAGCAATGCCTAGTTCTGCGCCCAGCGCATTTGTGCCCAAGCATCCTCTAACCCCAGTCAGTAGAGGGGCCACGGAGTCGGCACGGGAGCATTACCATCCTGTCCGATCCCGTTGTCGCCAGAGGACATCACTCGGTATATTCCACTACTGAGTTACCAAAGATCTTCCACTGAGATAATACCCCATCTCGGCTTAGGGTCATGATAAAGATGAAACAATTTTCATTTTCACACATGAACATGCATGCATATATGGGAAAACCTAATATTCCTTTATAAACATGAATATACATGCACTTATGCCATGTATGACAAGACACAAATATCCAACAACCAACATATCCCAACATCAAACAAACACATACACAACTCTGTCCTCGTATCCAACCGACTCCTAAACTCCTCAGACTCAGTCTGGCACAACCAACCAAATTATAAAATATTGTTAATGCAAAATATATTTAAATCTCAAAGGTTCTTTGGAAAATACTTACAGTGCTAGAAAGGTAAATCTTTGAAAGATCAGTGGGGCAGAAGATCACGGGTGATGCCAAAGGTGGTGGAGCAGTGTTTTACAAGGAGTGGCCATGGGTCTCACAATAGGGAATTTCGAAGGGAGAGCTTGGTTGGCTATGGAGGGGCATGGAGGGACTAAGGGTGGTGCTGGGAGGTATGTAGTGGTGGCTTGGAGACATGGATGGTGGCATGATGGTGGATCTGGCCTGAGAGGGAGGCAAACCCATTTTGGATGGGTGCTTGATGGAGGGGAATGAGCTGTTGTTAGGGGCTGGGTTTGGGTGTGGAAGATGGCCGGCGAGAGAGAAAGATGGCGGACTGGGCGGTGATGTTGAGGAGTGGTGCATGACAGTGCAAAGGTGAATAAGCTGAATGGGTTTCCAACACCGTGGGGAGAGAGAGAGAGGGACCATAGGGATAGAGACTAGGGTGGAGGAGGTTCCTGGTGAGGGAGGAGAAGGTTGGTGGTGGTGGTGACATCCCAGAGTGGCGGATGACAATGCAGGGAGGGGAAACCCGTGGGTTTCGGGTGCTGCAATGAGAGAGAGAGTTGCTAAGAGGTGGAGGCTGATTTCGGTGGGGTGGTGGTCGCCGGAGTGAGGTGAGGATAGTGAGGTGGGTGGTGACAACTGACAGCAGATGGTGGCTGGGCTGGCGTGAGAGAAATACATGGAGAGAAAAAGAGAGGGGGCTGGTTAAGCATGGGAAAACAAGGGAGAAGAAAGAAAAGAAGGGAAGAGAAAGAAGAAAAAGAGAAAGGGAAAAAGAAAAAGAGGAAAAGAAAAAATGAAGGGAAAGAAAATGAGGTCCAGTATTTTCAACTCGAGGTCTCAAAATTGATTCAACGAAAAAGGAATTTAAAACGGAGATTTAAATAAAATAACTTAAACGCAATGTATAAATAAAATAAGATAATAAAACTCAACAATAAAACAATAAAGTAATTTAGAACAAAGAGAAATTAAAATAATGAATAGTAATTAATATTAAGAAAACACATTAAAGTAAATTTCACAACTCAAAAAATCATAAAATAAATTTGACGATTAACACATTAAATTTAAAATAAGAGAGCCATTAATTATAATAATTTAAATAATCCTTCATTAAAAATCACGTAAACACAGGGTATCACACTGCGAAATCCAAAAAGTCAATCTTTTTATTTGAAATCAGTTATAAGTATTCATCAATTACAAAACATTTGCAACTTGACTCTCTTACTTGCGTAAACAAACAACTTCTTGTCTTCTATCGCAGTAGCAACCAGTACCACTGGCAATTTTAAAATATTGCCTTATCTCCTAGAACTCCAGTGGTTGAAATCCAATCAATGATCATCCAAACTTGGAGCATGATCACACTCAAGGAGAGATGAAGAACAAAGTGAAAATTCTCAAGTGAATTTTCTCCCACAAGCACTCTGAATATCCTCTCTAGAATTTGTGGAACAAACTCCTTAATGCATTACAAAACCGAATCTCTCTAGATAGAAAGTCTAGAAAGAGTTTGAGTCAAAGTAGGAATCTCCTAATAGTTAGCAACAGTCGCAAAGATGTAACCTGAGGAATTGCTGACATTTCGCGATAACTCTCTTCTGTAGTGACTGATCTCTATTTAGCTTTTTCTTTGGATAAATGCAGATCCTTATGGACTCGATTTTTACCTAAACAACCTCTAAGATTCTAGATAAATTCAATATTGTTTAGAGATAAATCAATAATTATTTTATATTCAACCAACAATTATTAATATAATTATAAGATAAACCTTATCATATAATCATCTAATCCTAGCCAATTTTTGCCTTCACAATCTCCTCCTTTGGCAGATTTGTGAAAAAACTAGCTTGATGAATGTAAATTCCCTGTGAATATTTCAAACAGCTGACCAAGAAAAAACAAACAGAAAGTTCCAAATAGTTGTGATTCAATATAACCATAATTGTCTGTTATCCCAATAAAAACATAAGCAAACACGTACCAAATTGTATCTAAATTACAAAAAAAAAAATGAAATAGAAAATATGATAGATTAAAACAGGATAGAGGATAGATTTTCTAATGCAATAAATTCTTCTTTTTCTTCTCTGCTTGCCATTGCTTTCCCCCTCTAGTGCTGCTACTCCCCTTTAAATTTTTCTCCCCTTTTTTTGTCAGCAATCAGCCATGGGAATCTATGTTCATGATCGAAATCAGCTAAATTTGCCATTACGTGTTGCAAATCCAAAGAGAGTTGAACCAATCTATCATTTGCTTGTACACAATCAGAGTATACAACAGCCAATTGTTGCTCTAACTTGGATTGACTTGCCTCCCATTTAGCAGTAATAACATCAATCTTTTGAGACAAAAGAGAGATTTGCTCAAGAATTTGAGACATAGGTATGTAAGGGTCAAGGGGTGAAGATGTTGACTCATTAGTTTGGGTTCACTTTTTAGTGAGAATAGCCTCAGATTTCACCATAGTTAAGGTTGAAATAGACCCTGGCATCTTTATGGTAGGTTCATTTGGCCTAAGAGGGACTTTGGCATTCATAGCCAACTTTGTGATATAGAAATGATATTATGATCATCTAAGTTGAAATGGGCTATGTTTGAATAAATTCTCAGATGACCTCGACATAGGGTATGGGAGATGTATGAGTAAATCTCTCCCAACCTCTTTCAATGAAGATACGTTGAATAAGCTGAAAGTCATTTGAAGGAAAATTATTTATACTTACCTCCCTTTCACCCAACACGGGTCTCTTGGAGAATGTATTACGATATGCATTTTTTAGCTTCAACAAAAGTGAAGTGATCAGTAATGGCTCCAGTAGGGGCAGTCACAAATGGAGATGGAAGAGAAGCTGAAGTTTCTCCTAATTGCACAGGTTCTAGCAGGGGTTCATCCTCACTTGAGGAGCTCTCAGATGGCATGGGAGAAGTGAACTTCTTTCTCTTTGCCCTTTCTTTGAACCTCATCTGAATCAACATACAAACCAAGTCAGGAAAAAAATAGCCAAAATCAAAGTTGTAAGAATCGGTTGATTGAAGATCATGACATTTGGACCCCATGATATTTGTTTAAAAACCACATACAACTTACTCACATTGATGTTGTTGCTATATATACAAAATAGACACAGCAAATATCCATAAATATGAAGTGTGAGTTGATTGAGAGATTAACACAAACACTTGGTGTGCACCCGTGAGAAATCAAAATCCATAACTGCGTAACCCACACAAAAATATGTATAGAATATTCTAAAAATACCAATCTAGTCACTGTCTACTCAGTGCAACAAATAATCAAACCCAACCTTCACATACTCAAACTCCACAAACCAATCTCCAACAAACACACTTCGAGCCCTAGACTTATAAAAGAAGAGAAATTTGAATCAGACAGGCTTACTGTGATGTTGAACAGGAGTCTAAGATTGTTTGTTCTTAATCCCGAGAGAATCGAAACGGATATGACTGATGTGGGTAGAATTTAAGAGTGACGAGATGTGAGAGTTCCATGGGCTGTGTTATCGCAAGGGATGAGGAGTTAATATCGGGATGTGGCTAGGTGCATTTTGTAGTGATTTAAGTCACTCAAGTGACTAAGGCCAGTGCTCTTGCCATGCCTCATAAAGTCACAATGGGACTTAACCTTTGAGGCCACGTCCCTAATGTAGACCAACACCCAAAACTTATCACACACAAAAATTTTATATTTTTATTACTTCATATATTTTATAAATAAAATGTAAACTAATAAAATAGATAAAAAAAAAGTAATTAATAAAAAAATAAAGAATATAGAATAATTAAAGTTTTTTTTATATTATTTATTTATTTATTATTATTAATTATTTTTATAAATATGAGTATTGAGACAAGTAACACGCTTAGATGTATCTTAGATTAATCAAAGTGTATCTCACAAAACAAAACCGATTGTTTACACCCTCCCATTTGTCATAATCACTATGGATGTTCATTCCTCATAAGATCATCAATGTCAAAGTTCATGTGAGTGTGTGAGTGAGTAAATTTATACCATAGCATTTATTATTATTATTATTATTATTTCATTCTTCAATATATTTTTGGTAATTTTATTCAAGAGTATTTTCTTCTTATAAATGCTCACAAGAGTTTGTTACTCACCCTAAAAGTCAAACTTTATGCTAGGGCCTAGATACATGAGTATCTCCTTCAAACACTGGTTTGCACAACTTTTTTTTTTTTTTTTAACACGTCCACTTTTGTTGCTCATCCTTTTCTACAATGATTAGAGCAACGATTCTTTCTATAAGGACTTAACGAGATGGATTTGTGTAGGGTGTTAATATTTTTCCGCAGTAATTTAACATTGAATTTTTCTCTATGGATCAACTCTTTGTGTTTGGCAAGGGGAGAACTGTTTATTAATGTACTAGGTTCAACTAGTATTAGTCAATTCAAGACATGAACTCCCTTTATGATAAGCATCTCAATAACCAATATAAGTTTCAATTATAATATGCATACATACAACTTGCTCAATGTGCATTGTAAATGAACTTTGGCAAGATGACCTATAGGGTTAGTATGCACAATGTGAGCTGCACAAAGTAGAGAAATGCGTAAGTTTAGAAATTTATTAAGTGAGACCACACATGCGCAAAACTTTTGTCACATAAAATATGTATATTTTTTTATGATTATAAAAAAACATAACTTAACCAAAACAATTTTTATCTTTTATTTTTTTTTTCTTATTTGAAACTGAAAATTAAAAACAAGACAAAACAAAGATAAAAAACAGAAAAATAAACTGCAAGTCCTAAACTAGTAGAGTGCAATGCTTCTCACTTGATATCACACACACCAATAGCCTTCCTTAAAAAGTGAAACCTTAGACCATCTAAAGGTTTAGTAAATAAGTTAGCCAATTGACGTTCATTAGGCACATGTTCCAAGGATACTATTTTAGACTCAACCAATTAAGTCTCTTATTAAATGAAGTCTAACGTCAATATGCTTGGTTCTAGAGTGCTAAACATAATTTTTTGAAATACTTATAGCACTAGAATTATCACAATATATTGTCATAGTATCTTGAGAAAAGCCATAATCATCAAGCATTTTCTTCAAGTTTTGCTTTTACTCATCCAAGCTACAATATTTCCAACTATATAAAAACACCCACCCATAGTACTCTTCCTATCATCAGCATTCCTAGCCTAATTAGCATCCAAATAACCAACAAGTGTTAGGTTAGTGTCTTTGGAATACCATATCCCATAATCAACATTTGAATTAAGGTATTTTATGATTCTCTTTAATGTAGTAGAATCTTTGCTGATTTTTATTGAAGTGCTAAAGGGAGTGCGAGCATTGCTTTTCCCTTCCATTCCAAACTTCTTAACAAGGTCTCTTGGATACTTATATTGTGAGATAAAAATTCATTCTTTATATTGTTTTACTTGAATACCTAAGAAGAAATTTAACTCACCAATCATACTCATCTCAAATTTAGATTTCATTTCATTAGCAAAGTCATATGCAAGAGACTCAAGTGTTGCTCTGAAAACAATATCATCAACATAGATTTGAGAGATTAAGAGTTGTTTACCTGATCTCCTTATGAACAGAGTCCTATCGGCTTGTCCTCTAATGAAGCCATGATCAAGTAAATAAGCTGTCAACCTTTCATACCTAGCGTGAGGTGCTTGTTTTAGACCATACAGTGCCTTCTTTAACCTGTACATATATTTAGAATAGAGGTGATTAATAAACCCTTTAAGTTGTTCAACATATATACCTCTTCTTGTAACAGTCCATTTAGGAAGGCACTTTTAACATTCATTTGATATAGTTTGAAGTCTAGATGACAAGCAAATGCAAGTAGAATATGGGCAAATTCCAAACGAGACACGGGAGCAAATGTTTCATCAAAATCAATCCCTTCTACTTGTGTGTAACCTTGTGCAACCAGCCTTGCTTTACTTCTCACAATGGTGCCATGCTCATTAAACTTGTTCTTGAAGATCCACTTAGTCCCAATAACGTTATAATTTTCTACTCTAGGAACTAACTCCCATACATGATTTCTAGTGAATGAATGGACTTCTTCATGCATGGCGTTGACCCAAATCCCATAATTTAATGTTTCCTTAACTTTCTTGGGTTCAACTTGTGACAAATAACATAAAAAAGAAACTTGATTTAGTACTCTTCTTCTAAGCCTCATACCTTCATCTAGCTCACCAAAAATATTTTCCTTTGGATGATTTTGAATAACTAATGAAGAGGGTTCTTTGTCTTGTGGATTTTGTGGTGTCTCCACTATGTGAGTCTCTTCATCTTGCACTTGTCGATCTTCTTCAATGGTCTACAACAACTCCTTCATATTTTCAACATCCTTCATAGTAGTCTCGCTGAAATGTCATCCACAACTACATTAATTGATTCCATAACAGATTTTGTACATAAGTTTTAAACTCTAAGCTTTACTATTAGTGGAATAAGCAAGAAACACTCATTTATCACTCTTGCTTTCAAATTTGTGAGTGTTTTCTCGGTCTCTCAGGATATAGCACTTGCTACTGAAAATTTAGAATACTTTACTATAGGCTTTTTATTTTTCAACCAACATAAGGTTTATGTTTGGTGCTGGGTCTTAGAGCCACTCAATTCAAGATGTGATTTGCTATATTTATAGCTTCTCCCCGAAAATATTAAGCCATCTTCTTGTTGCTCAACATTGTTCATGCCATTTATGGAATTGATCTATTTTTCCTTTCCACCACTCCGTTTTGTTGTGGAGTAATAGGTTTAGAAAATGCTTGATGTATTCCCTGTTCATCACAAAAAGACGAGAAATTAGTATTCTCGAATTCTCTACCGTGATCACTACGTATTCTAGAGATAGAGACTTCCTTCTCTATTTATAGTTTCTTGAAAAGCTTCTTGGCAAGATCAAAAGCTTCAGATTTTTCTCTCAAGAGAACAGTCCATGTAAATCTTGAAAAGTCATCTACAATCACCATGATATACTTCTTTCCTCCAAGACTCTCGGTTTGTGTTGGACCCATCATCCCTATGCCATAGCTCAAGAAGCCAAGAGGTAAGAATATGTGAAGTTTTCTTTTGTTGTGCTCTAGTTTGCTTTCCTTCTTGGCATGCTCCACACACTACTTTGTTGACTTTAATCACCTTGGGCAGTCCATCAACAACCTTTCTCTTTTAGATCTTCGATAGGTCTTTAAAATTAATGTGCCCAAGGAATTGATGCCACGATTCAACTTCATCAAGTGTGACTCTATGATTGTTCAACTTTGATTTTGGAGAGACTCCATAGCAATTGTCCGAGGTTCTAGTGCTTTTTAAGATCAATTCTCCACCTTGGTCGTACATGTTGCATTCATCTTTCAAAAACTACACAGAAAGATTCTTGTCATAAAATTGACTAATGCTGAGTAAATTAGCTTTAAGACCATTAACAAATAAAACATTATGCAAAACAGGTAATCCTGGTATTTCGACACTCTCTTTCCCTTCTACAACAACCTTGCTCCCATCTCCAAAGGTCAAGGTGCCTCCATGGGAAGACTCAACCTTCTTGACTACGATTTTATCTCCAGACATATATTTTGAACAGGCGTTGTCCAGGTACCAAAGACAATCTTCCATTGATCTAAGTGATGTGTGGACAACAAGATACACTGCATCTTCCTTAATCACCCATTTTGCCTTGAGTTTTGACTTGTTCTTTTCATTTACACTGTTTTGTATGATCTTTTCTTTATTTTAAAAGCAAAAATATGCTAGTTCCCCAAGCATGAGACTTATGAAATTGATCTATTGACTTATGTCATCATCTTGATTCTCTAGGCTCTTCCATTTTCTTTTACCTTCAATTTTCTACACTTGGTACACGTTAAAGCAATGTGGTCTTATATAACCAACAACACCACAATTATGGCATGTGGGAATAAATTTACCATCATATTTAAGGGTGGGCCGAACTCTGACGGAGTCGGAGTTACTCCGACTCCCTTAGTCGAAGTCGAGGTCGGAGTCCGGAGTCCATATTTGCTCCGAACTCCAGCTCCCAATTCTGACACTTCGACTTAATATATTTAATGTTGTAACATGAATAACAGGTAGTTGAGTGGCCTAATGGTGTGATGCAGTGTTTTGCCAACTAATTGACCTGCGTTTGAGCCTCCCCATGTACGAGATGGTGGATTTTGCCAATTTTTTTTTAAAAACCCTCAAAACTTCAAAACGACGTCATTTTGGCCTCCTATATATTTATCTCTTCAGGAATTAGGTCCAAAACCCTACACCTTTTCTCTCCTTTTCCATCATTTTCTCAGAGCTGAAAGTCTCTCTTTTCTCTCTTGCCATTGTTTCTCTCTTCCTCCTTCGTTTTCTCACAAATTCCTCCTTCGTTTTCTCACAAGTTCCCTTAATCAACTAAAGTCTTCACTTCAGTTTTGAATTTGCTCGAGTTCCACTGCACGTGGGTTAGGGTTTCATCCCTAACCTCTTCCCACCTCTTCTCACAATTAGCAGCCCCCTTTTCTCCACCGCATTAAGGAGCTTCCAGGGTGGACTTGTTACACTGCGCTTTTCTTCCTCTATAGTTTGTGGCAATCCAAAACCCTAGGATGTGAAAATATTCTATGAATCTATTTCTATTATTTTTTATAATTTTTGTTATTTGTTATTTCTGTTCTTTGTTGGGATTTTCATCTGTTCTGTTCTATTTTTTTTTTTGTTCTTTCATTCAACTCCGATTAGAGCTCTGACCCTCTACTCTGACTCTGACAACTCCAATCGAAGTCAGAATTTGCTTTGATCCGGAGTCGGAGATGGAGCCCAACTTGGTCTCTGACCTTGGTCAGAGTCGGAGGTTAGAGCTGGGCTTTCCGACTCCGACAGAGTCAGAGCCTAGCCCTAATCATATTTACCTTTCTTCATTGTTTTTGTGGTTAAATTACCATGCATATTTTTTGAATAAACTGGCTTAGATAAAGCATGATTTTGAACACTTTTACCTTGACTTCCTTTAACAAAAATGATACCTTTGGATGTAGTGGCAATGGATGATAAGACTAGTTTTTCTTTCCCTTTTGAAGTCATATACCCTAGGCCAGTTCTATCACTACTCACCTTCTGAAAACTCAACATCTCTTCTAATTTTTGTGTTGCAGTTTTTTGCTGAAATTTTTTCAATTATTTTTCTAATGTAGCCTTTTGATCCTTTAATCTTGATACTTCAACACCAAAAGTTTATAATTCCTTAGAAAGATTATTTTTCTCATTCTCCACAACAATAAATCTATTGTACAACTTCTTGTTTAATTTCTTTAATTTGACCACTTCTTCACACACATCATTGTATGCTTCCTGTAGACTTAATTCTTGGTCAGCATCAACAAGTGATACATCTGAATCACTGTAGTTACAACCACTTTCAGATTTTGTTAGCACAATTTTAGGAAAACCATTCACAATAGTAGAAAAATCCATAAAAGATTTTTTATTATCAGATGATGAGCTTGAACTTTCAAAATCTGAACTGTCACAAAGTGTGACATTCAACGCTTTTCCTTTATTTTTCTTGAAATTTATATGACCATGCCCAGAACATTCATGACACTTTACCTTGTTCTTTTTCTCAACTTCATCTTTATTCCATTTTTCAGATTCGTTTTTCTTAACAAAAACATATTTTCCTCGTTTTTGTTTACCACTAGCCTTTTTATTAAACATAACATTTTTAAACTTCGTCACAATTAGAGCAATCTTCACATCATTAGACTTTCGTCATAAGAAAAATTCTCATGATTTTCTTTTATAGCTTTTAAAGCAATGGACTTACCTTTTCTTGCTTGAGTAAGCAAATATTCATATTTTTGTAAAGAACCTACCAGCTCTTCTACCCTTATTACATCCAGATCTTTACTTTCTTCAATAGTAGTAACTCTGGGTCGAAATCTTTCAGGTAAAGACCTTAGAATATTCCTCACAACTCCTGAATTTTCAACCTTTTCACCGTGATTAAACTTGGAATTAGCAATATCATGCTTCTCAAATTTTATTACCTCCCAAGTGCAAGAGGTGTCGCGTTGATGTGCAATGGAGATCCCAAGGTCGATTTCACTATGATTAAGACAACTTATACTTCAGAACTATTTAATAAACTAAATGGTGATATTTCTCCCTAAGAACACCTCCTTGGTCACTGTGTTGACCAATGGGTAATTCCTTAATAGAGATGCTCTTTTCCCCTTTTAGAACACCAAAGGCTCAATTACTATAAAGGAAGATTGGCCTATTATTCTTTCTCCGACTCAAAATATTTACTAGAAATTAACAAGTCAACACAAGTAGCTCAAGAAACTAAAAAAATACCTATATTGAATAGACACTCACAGATTCATTAAACTGATTAATAAAGTGATTCTCTGGGGAAAAAAAAAGTAAATAAACCTAAGTCTTGGGCAACCTTCTTGCAATGAATAATCTAAGAATTTCATTAACTCATGATTTTCTTCGAATGTTATACCAGTCGAGGTTAGAACATTTGGATGATGAATTTCATATATGCTCAACCAAGAAATTGAAAATATAATCTTAGTAAATTTCCTATCAATCCAGTTTTAGCTAACAAATTCAGAGCAATGGAATTTTCACACTTCAAAACTATTGTGCTATCAATCTACTATAGATTAAAAGGGTGGAACAAAACCCCTTACTTCATTTGATTTGGGGATGAAAAAACACTTAAAGAAATTCAAGTGACCACGGTCTGGGAATCGAAACTCTTTAAGAATAAACACTCCTCGATGGTTTCCCTCGACTTAGGGTTCAGAAATTACTCCCCCTTCATCTCAGGATTCCTCTATAAAATAAAAACAGAACTACATTCACCCAAAACAAAAAAATAACTAAAGATAGCAAAAGCCCTAAAATCTTTCTTCTCATTCCGTGGCAAAAACAATGCCCCTTCCTCGTGCTTCCTCCTCGTTTTGTCTTCCCTCTTTTCATCCTTTATTGTGTACTCAATTGATTCCTCTACAATTCCTTCCGGTTCCTTCTAGAGTGTAGGGTCTGTAAGCACAAAGCAGGGGGCTAGGATTCAAGTGATGGAGAAACCGAAAATGTTCTAAGAATGGTGTGAAGGTGTAATGGGTATCTTAAGTGTATAATGTTTGTTTTACCCCTTTATCCTTTCTTATTGACTACAGGATGTCCCTTTTGCAAAAATGATGAGTAAGTGAGTATTTGTTGAGATTTTTAAGTCAAAAAGTCTTAATTTAAATACTCACTAACTACAATTTCTTCACTTAATCACACCCCCAACTAGCTTTTTGCTAGCCTCTAGCAACTAAAGTGATCATGAGAGCAAAATTTAACTTCACTTTAAAATGTAATCCAAAGATTCATGCCATCAATTATATTCAAAGGTTTTTAGAGCTTTAGGGCTAATGCAAAATAGATATTGATTCTCCACATAGGTTTATACATCAGTCAGTCAAACTTACAAGGAGAAAAGAAACTAAAAGAACTGCATCACCCTGAGTGTGCATTGTGATAAAATTTCCAAAGTTGACCACTATAGTCCATTTTTTAAGATTCATCAGTAGCAGCTGATAAAAAAAATCATTGATCTTACTCTAACTCAAAACCATTGCAATGGTGGCTTTCACACTATTACACTTTAAAAGGCCAATATATTATTATTATTATTACTATTTTTTTTTTGTGTGGCCCCTGCAATAGGCAGCCTTTCCACTGCACTTTACTTTTTTTGATCCCTAGCTTGTCCCTTTTTTTTTCATAATCTACGGGAAATCAGACTTATGAATGTGCGCCTACCCACACTTCCCCAAGTTTGCCCTTACCACTAAACTACCCAAGTGATGTTTTCGCAACATAATAAAGTTTCTTCCTAAGCCATTAAGATATAGTTTCTTAGAGTTCTTTTACAGCTGCATTGATGAACACTCACTCATGGTACAAAAGTGTTACTAGGGCATTTCATGTGTATGTGTGATGTAACAACCTGCTAGAAATTCAATGGTAGAATTTCTATAGACTTGAGAAACCTCATGAAAACTTCTTAAGTTTTCACGAATTGGCTAATCGCAAAGGTTTTAGTTTGTCAACATAATCAGTGTTATCACTCACTATGGTGCTAGAAATGCGATTTTAATCGTTTGAGATGGTTAGAAGTATTAGAATACATTATAGTCTACACCACAAAACTTAGTTGAATATTTAAGATTTTATATCGCAATAACTCATTTTCATAATTTCAGACGAAACGACTGTTCGAAATTGTGAATTTATTTATAGGGGCACTTCGGGTTTGAGTTTTGGTAAACGGTTTTTACTGTAGGTTAATATGAATATTTAGAATTTTTTAGTACTAAGTTTATTATGTTTTTTTTTTTGAGAGAATAGTAATCTCAATAAGTGTACTAAGTGCAGTGTTTTCAAAATCACAGTGTGGAATGTCCAAATTAGGTTAGAGAAGTTTTATTTGGACACTTGGCAAGATCTTAGCCACACATAGTGAATAGTGTTAGACATTTGGCACAAAGAGGAACCATCAAATGGATTTGAGAAGGAAATCAATGTGTGAGATCATGCCACCTAAGCAAAACCCTTTTCATCTGATCAACCTTTTGAGCCAGATCAAAGAGGGTTTCAACCCTAGTGAAACCCTATATGGTTGGAATCCATTTGAAACCCCAAAAATTTGGTTGAAACCGAAACCCTAAACGGTTTCCCCAAACCCTAAAGTTAGCCTTCAAACCCTTTTTGATCCAATTTCTAGCATTGTGTTTAATCACTTCCATATGCTATTAATTTCTCAAATCCTTGTTATGACATCATTATCCAACCTTTTAAACCTTGGAAATTTTATTGGGCCAAGAAAAATTGGTTTTGGACTTAATAGCATCTCAAAACCTAACCAAACCCCCTTTAAATCTCAAATTGAAGCCCACTTGGTTGAGGCCCACCAAGGCCCACAAATTTGGCCACCTTGGCAAGGTTTCTTGGAGAAGTTTCCTCCCCCACATGGCAGACCATCCACTACCATTGGCTGCACCCAACAGTGCCTTGATGAGATGGAGAAACCCACCCCATCAACCTCCATACCTCACAGCTTCTGCAGGCAGTCCCTTCCCCTCTTTATTCTCCACTTTATGTCACGTAGTTACCTCCAATCAATGGTCATTCAAGTTCATATCTTCCCCCTCCAGAATTATAGAGTCGTTCAAGCCACACTTATTTCACTTTAATCACTTCTTCACCCCCATTCTTAGAGAGAAACCCAAAAGAGCTCACTTGGGCAGATTTCTGTGTCTTTTTACGTAGAGATTTTCGACCCTTTGTAAGTATTTTCACATAATGACTCCTTCATATAGTTTCCGTATATATATTATTCGTATCATTCCATGGTTATTTGGTTGGTCAAAAATATTTTTAACCATGGAAAGGTCATTCTGGGCGTGAATTTGGAGAGTATGTTATGTTTTGGTGTTTTGACCAAGCTAATGGACATATCTTGGTCCGAAAATTTTGTGGAGTGTTGTTAGCATGTGGTTAAGAGTGTTGATTAAGGTTTTGTTACATTACTAAAACTTTTGATGATAGATTTTCTTAGATCTAGAAACTTGAAAACTGGAAGTGGCAAAACAATTTTTATTTGGAGAACGTTGGAATATTTTGACATTTGATATTTTTATATGATGATTGATAAAGTGCTAAAACTGTAATATTAAGTTGTTAAAGTGATTAAATTATTTAACTAAAAAATAAATTGAACACTTAATTATGCAGTAAATTATAAACTAGAGTCAATTGTTAAATCATGATATTTTACCCTTAAAAAGTTTGTAATGAAGCTAGCACACTCACACCATCACTCGGGACACCACACTTGCAGAAAATAAATGCAGAAAAAAAAGAGAAACTCACACATGCACTACACATGCAGGAAAGCACTCGGACGTGCAGCAGTTTACATGCAGCTCAAACCAATGGACAGAACACTCATGCAGGAAAACTCACGCACACATGAAATACACCTCATGCAGAAAGTTCAACTCACATGCAGAAAAAAGTAGAAACATGCAACAGAAAAAGAAAGCATCACACGGCATCACTCACACTTGCAGAAAATAAAATGCACATGCAGCAGTAAACCAGGACATATGCAGCACACATGCAGATCAC